>APFE030500676.1:71859-89534 GCA_000404065.3 Pinus taeda | reverse complement strand
GTTGGGGACATGCAAAGAAAAACAGAGAAAAAGCAGACCGCTCTGATACCACTAAACCAGATTTAAACAGGAACGCAATAAAATACGGAGATAACCATATACACAAAGATGCAGCGGAAATAATACTTCATTTCATTCATGGAAAATATTGAAATATGCTTACAACCAGAAATAGAAATAAACCAGCTAGGGCGATGGTAGCTTATCTATGAGAAGAGATGTGTGGCTACATGCCTCTGAACTGTTCCGAACTGTGTTTACAATGAGGCTTGAAGGCCTATTTATTATTGAGAAACAATGAAAAACCCTTCACATTCCAAAACCTAACCCTAGAAGATGAAACGCCAAATTGTGGGCCCCGTTTTGGGGTGAGTTGGACAGCCAACTTCCTAGGGTTCGCGAATTGGTCATATTATCTCCGTTTGCACGCGCATGATAGCGCGTTGGAAAGATCTCTCCGTAAGGACTAATGACAGAAAAAGAGAATTTTATTAAAATCATTGGCTATAGATTTCCCAAAAAAACGTCGTTTAGGGCCTCAAAACGGCTCGGAAGTTTAAAGAGCCTAAAAACTGCTAAAAATAGTAAACTGCGCTATAATTAAGGAAACTGAAAAACTGAAAGAGACAGTTGTGGGGGTCCAAATGGGATAGGTGGGTGGCCACCAACATCCACCTGGATCAGAAGTGTAACTACATTAAACTCTGTCTGCTTTTCCTGAGCCCTTGCAAGTCTCTCCTGGGCATCAAACAACTTGTCATTTTCCGCTTTGAAACTCCTTATTTATGCCTTCAAACACCTCAATGTATTTGCTATATCGGGAGAATACTCATCTCCTTGCTGCCCAAATAATCTATAGGGAGAGTCACGTGAACTGTAATCTAACATTTTGCTCATCATCTTTGATTCTCTTTTTTCTGTAAGTGTACCATGTTAGATAAACAAATAGATACCATAATCAAAATCATATCTCAATGACGCTCAAGGAAGGCTTATCCCATTTGCAAAATCAGTCCACATTAGCATCTGCATGTATAATCATAACCGTATCAATATATCAACACCATGCATGACAATACCAACTACATACCATGACCTCATGCATGACAACCATAACCATGACAATGCATGGAAAACCGCATGCACCTATCCCATCACGTCCAAGTGTTTGAACCATGCTTTGATACCATTCTATAACATGCTTCCTCTCGTATCTACCCACTTTCACCAGCATGCCCAAGGTAAACATGAGATGAGGGGCTATTGTGACATGACTCAACCTCCTAAATGAATTTAAGGAAATGGAGCCAATAAAATAAGACCTTACTAACTTTCCTCAGGTGCTACAGGACACACAGGAACCAACAAACCATTTCAGGTGTCCAACCCCTGAGATAAGTTTGTTTTCAATGAACTAGACCCCCAATCGCTCCCATGAGAAGGCCTCCAAGTGATTGTAACCCTCCAGTCACTCCCACAGGCCTGCTTCTCAATGATTATAGTCTCTTCTAGGAAGTTTTGTGCCAGCGACTACAAGATTTAAGCCATTTTTTCAGGGTTAGGATCTAGACCCCTTCCCAAAACTTAATGAAACTCCCAAAGATGATAAATAATACAGAGACAAATCTTATAACACAAAACTTACTCAAGGACTTGACCTAACTAGGTTTAACCATGACAATCATTCCGTCAAGCATATAGTGAACATGTAACCTACAGGTCATGAATGCATATCTGAAGATAGATATTTGAAACTTATATGAGGTTTACCAAGAAGGACAAATGCCCTCTCACAATAGCTGCAATAATACCAATTAGGTCATGCATTCATTAACTAGTCATTCATTAATTAAAAGGTGAAAAGATCCATACTTAAAACTGTCATAAAACCATGCTTATAACCAAAGTATAACCAGATAATCAACAATAATAGAACAACCGTTAAAGCCACATAATAACAAGTACATATACTCATAAAGACAAGAGGAACTTAACTCTTATCAACTATATGCAAAAGCAAACTAAGTCAAGGAATTCCACAGATTAGGTTGGACCAAATATTTCTTTCAGCTAATCACCCTCGTGCCATATTCCAAGCATGAATGTGGGATCTCATGGGATAAACCAATCCATAAACAATCAAGGTAATCTAGAGTTTAATCCACCTCCATCCTCACACTACCATGGTCTCACCTAAACTAGTCCCGAGATCACAAAACAAAACTGAGCTTGGATGCCTTAGAATTCCTTCACGATCCCTTGAGGAATTTTCTTGTCTCCACCCATCTGTTGAGGGCTTCCCGGAGAAAACCATCTCCACCCCCAACCCTTGAGATTTTCCTGAGACCACCTCACCCGGATCCAAAACCTTTCAACAATCCAATGCTCAACCAAGAATGAGTCCCACCACACCATGGCTATCTGGAAATGGCAAGGCAAGGCTAAAACCACTGTTGAAACCCGGTAAAACTCATGCTAATGACAACAAATGAACCAAATACACACATGCATATACCGCGTATGCTAAAACCAAATAGGAAATCATACATGCAACTTGTTACCTGCAAGTATTCCCGCTGAATCCACTTGATCCAACTTTTCCTTCCTTAATCTTTGCTTTCCTTTAGTTTCGTTGTCCTTCCTTTGCTTGCTTGCTTTCCTTCTCCTCTTGGTGCTCTTCTCTTCTCTCAATTCTAAAACCAAACTGACAAAAGGCCCCAAATTGATGCTTTGATGTCTTTTTATTACCGATGCCTCTAATTTCTTCATTTTCCTTTATTTTTCCTTCAATTTCCACCTCATGCAAATTTGTGGCCTTTCACCTTCCTTTTCTCCTATTTTCCTTTATTTTCATAAAATAAATGACAATAATGCCTTATTGCCTTTACAAAGCCTTTGTCATTGCCTTTGCCAATTTATCTTAGCCACCGTAAACAACACGTGATGTGCCCACTATGATGTTTTACCTAACATTCTGCGTGGAATATCTGTCCCGTGACCTTGGTCTTATTTTGCCTTTATCAACTTTATTACATGAACTTTTAACCTGTGGCTATTACAAACATCTTGGGTTGCGTACTTGTATGATGCTTAGGAGGACATCTGGCCGACCTGTGATGATGTTTAGATCTCGAAGTAGGGAGGGTATCATTGGTCTTGTGGAGCTTTGACCTTGGATACCATACCTAGATCCCAGTGGGTTGATGTGAGAGCTAAAGCTTGATGGTATGTATAGTGGCAAAAGCTTGGAATACACCTTAGTCCCAACTGATTAGATACCTTGGTCAAGTATCTATTCTTTAGCATTGTGTATGCTACGACTCTTTGTAGAATATACCATTTTGAGTACATCCTTATATATATATATGTATATATATATATATATATAATTATGAATACCTCCCTACTTAAGAGGGAGTGTTGAAGAATGTAGCTGGTGTCAGTCTTCATAATTGTATTTGAGTCATGATGCAATGTATTTGTCAAAAGATATATATATGAAAATCATTTATTAGCATGAATTTCATGCTTATTGTAGTTCAAGCCTTCATTGAAGGCTTCTAGGTTTATGCCAAGAGTCATAGTTTTTGTCATTATTATCTATACCCTTCCTCAATTTTGAAAAATCAAGAAAGAAATTTTATTATTGAGTAAAAAATGTCATTCTTGCCTCCTCCACCCAGTTGGCCCCAAGAAAGAATAAGTTGGCCTCATGAAGAGATTTTTCCAGTTTGTAGAGACTATAAATAACATGAGCATTCGACCTATTGTCATATACACCAAGCAAGGATTTAGTTTGCAATTGAAATATCAAGAAAAGGATGCAAAATCTAGAAAATAAGGAATCTTTTTATAGGAGACAAAGTAAGTAAAAAGACAAAATTTTTTGCCACATGTGCTAGGGATTTAAGGACAATTGTAGGAGCTGAAGGTATAAGTCAAACTCATAAGTTGCAAGGTAGAAGGCGAATGGCAAGATGACTTGATGGGAAGAAATTTGTGCTAAGGGTTGACTTGGTGGATGAAAGAACTTTATGTCTTCGTCTAGGTCAAATTGTCTTGGATTGTCTCAAATTGATTTGATTCTACTTAAGGAAGAGCTTGATCTGGTTTTCCCCTTCATAGGGGTTTTACCCTGGCTAAGAGCCTACATCTAGTGCCCATTTGTCTTTGATGATCTTCATGTTTTTTGTAGTTGTTTGATGAAAACGAACATAATAATAACAAGGAGAAGAAGAATCTAAAAAGAATACCATAAGCAACTATAAAAGTTAAGAGAAATAAAATTAAATAAGCCCTAACTAACTTGCCCTAGACTTCTCAACATAAATTGTTGTGGATATTCCACTAGACAGTTCATCATGACATATATGATGAAAAATGGACTCAAATCTAAAATCTATACTACGTGGGTTAATTTTCCTTAGATTCTAGATTCATTAATTTATTGTTTTCTTTGCTTATGCATGCAATAGATAAAATGCAAAAAATAGAGAACAATGAAAAACAAACACACACCAACTACAGTGAACACTAGGTATGACCTCGGAAACCCTTTCAGGAGAAAACCCAACTGGACGGTGAGGCTGCTCTATATTCTCTTTCTTTGAATGGAAATGATGCAAATACAAATGAGTGAAAGATGCAGGCCACAGGTTGCTACAAAACATAAACCCTCTCTATTCTATCCTCTCCCTAGCTACTCTCAGCTATTTTGCTATAGTATGGAACAAAATGCACTCAAATAGAATGAAACCCCTTTTCCTCCCAATGGCTTGATTTTAACACAACTTGATATCCAACTAGGGTTTAAATTTAGCTCATTCAACCCTCAATATGAGTTACAAAATGACCCTTTTAGAGTCCTCTTCATAATATTCACATGGCTAGCCCCTTCTCCATGAATAATGGGGGATGGCATGGTATCCTCTCAAATTATGGTGGTCAATCATGATAGGTCAACTTCCGAGAGACATAACTTTTGTGTCCAAACTCCGATTGACACCATTTTTGTAGCAATGGAAAGACCTTCGAGTGTAGAATAGTGCCAAGTCTTTTGAGTGACAAAGTTGATGAAAAAAAAAATATTCATTTAAGGGCTCACACTGGCCTTGGAAGGTTTCCACTCCTGTAAAATAATTTCTCTAATTTTTCCGTCGTGAAAGCATCGAGATGGATGCCAAACAATATGCTGATCCAATTTAGAACAACCAAGGGGTTTCAAAATGCACAACAAAGGGACTTGTAAATAAGAGGGGTTCCACAATGCACGCATGGAAGGGATCTATAAATCACACAAGTATTATCTAGGAGATGAGACTTTAATGTCATGGAAACTATTATAAGATACTAGGCATGATGTATTTCATTGCTTATTACACTGTCTATTATCACACACAATCAGATGCAACATGTCTCAAAAGGATGGAGGGATGGGATGAGCAAGTAAACATCTTCATCTCGTGGCTAATCAACCATTAAATTAGTAGGAGGGTCACTTCCTTCATAGACACTCCCTTGACATAAAAATAAATTTAAAAGTAATAGAAACTATTCCAAAGCATCAAACATAACACATCAGACTATATATTTCTATATTTAATGATCATCTTTATTACATCACACATGCATCCAAGCAATAAGTTCCACTATCTCACACATGCGTTCAAACAACAAGTCCTAAAAAAAGAGGTGGAGGCCAATAAAAAAAGGGCATTCATCTTAGAACCAATCAACTGTTGTATTAATACAAGTGCCACTACTTTTATAGATAGTCCCTCCCATATAAAAATCATGGTATATTGAGACTTATATACTATCTTAACATAATAGAAAAGATAATATATTAAGGCTTATATATTATCTTGACTTAAACTAAAAAATGTAAAATAATAACAAAAAGATAAAAATACTAGGAAAACACTCCACTTTTAGCATAAGAGTGGACACACACTACACTATTAGGATAGCCTCACTGCCACCTCCCATGAATGAGATAAAGAGGGGATGTGAACCCAAAAGCGTAGGTAGCTTTGATCATCTGACGTTCCACGGTTATAAAGCTCACGGAAACATTTGCAAGAGGAGCACACCTAAGTCGTTCCCATATATTGATCCACGCGTGCATATCTCATTTGAAGATGGATCTCCACCAATTAAAGAAATCCACGAGGGAACGATGTTAGCAAATAACGGTGCCAATTCGATTTCAGCAGGAAAATGTGAAGAAAGAAAAATACCAGACATTGTAATTAAAAAACAGCGCGCAATTTACAGCCGGTGCGTAGGAAGCGGACCAAGCAGACCTCGAGACGCGAAGTGCAGGGCAGATAATGACAATGAAGAGCATATGTCTGCCATCATCCCTTCCATGTTTCACCAGAGCTCCTCGCATTCATCGAATCAGGTAAATTATATTTACGTGCATACACTTTCCAATATCACTGCTGTCTCGTTCCAAGTCCTAATCGCGTGCGCAGGTCCGAACTGTCTTTTTTAGCAGGGAATGTGAATTACCGTCGAGAATTGGAAGCTGCCGTTGATGTCGTCCACAAAGCTTGCCGTCTTTGCGTCGACGTAATTCCTCCCCTTCCTCACATTTATTTTATTGAATTTCCCCCTTTTTTCTTCTGTCATTTGACGGTAATGTGTAATGTCTCTAGGTGCAAACCCAGTTATTTCAAAAGCACGGGCGTATATTGGAGAAAAGCGATCAAACTCCTGTCACTGTCGCTGATTTTGGAGTTCAGGCCCTCGTTAGCATGGGTAAATTTTGATCTTATAGAATTTCTAATTCATAACTTCAAACCTGTTATATATGGATATGAATCCTTAGGCCAAAGCTCTTATAGAAATTTTAATTCATAACTTCAAACCTGTTACATATGGATATGAAATAAATCCTTAGGCCAAAGATCGAACCATGGTCGTTCGCAAGGTACCTACAATCATTAGTTCTGTTATCATTCCAGTATTCTGCATAATGGACTTGCCATTGAGCAGGAACGCCGAGGCGTGGTTTAGCCACCCTTTCGGACCATTTGGGTTCTATACTTACTAAGCAATTTTGGGACCCTTCCCATTGTTTTTTGGTTCCACAATGGAGCCAAACACACCTTGGATGTCCAGCATGTTTTCACATTGTTTCACATCGTTCTCCTTGTAGAGAAATTTCTAATGAGTTCTCGTGAGTTCATATGCAATGGTTATGGTCCCGACAAGTTTAGTGAGGGCTTTCCGTCTTGGTGCCTTTGACTACCTTCTAGCTTCTAGTCTCTTCACTATCCGAAATTGGATCAACTACAGAGAAATCTAAAACATAGGAGGTATGATGAACTGAGATAATTGATTGAACCAAGTCCACCGACCGATGAAGAAAAATCAATTGCATGAAAACTGACTAATGAAGTAGACTAGCGTATCGACTTGACTAAATGGATTAGTCTGCATATGTTGATGTCTAAGTAGGGAGATTTTTGTAAGTATTTGATGAATGTGTGAGTTGAAGGATTAGTGGAAGCCTTGCTGAGGTGTCAGCAATGAAGGGTTGTCTACATGGCATTTGATAATCAAGATGAGTCAATTGGATAGTGGTGTTAGTTACAAAAGGGGAGGTTGAACTTGTTAGAAACATAATATTAATCCATTAGGGTTTTGGTATTATTATTCACTTTAGGGAATATGAAGAGTCTCAATTGAATATAAAGTCTCATCTAGAGTCGAAGAGGCCATTTAGATGATGAAGCCAATGGTCGTATATTATGTATTTATATGTGTATCATGTTAATAAAATATGCATTCCATGTTGTGAGTTGAACGATGAGTGGATGCCTTGCTAAGGTGTCAACAATGAAAGGTTGTCTACATGGCATTGGATAATCAAAATGAGTCAATTGGATAGTGGTGTTAGTTACTGTTAAAATTGGCAACTAGGGCCAAACTCCATGTGGGCCTTCTTATTTATGGCAACTGATATTTTTCTTGGATTCCTCTCGTCGAGAGGTGTAAGATTGATCTAAAGATCATCCCATTTTGACATGTATTCATGGAGATATGAATTTATTTGTGTTATGTGACAATTCGTCAAGGTCGGCAAGCAACCAAATTACCCCAACCTATCCTCAATGTTTTATTATAAATAGAAGAGGTCTTCAAGTCATTTTGACACTCATCGCTTGTGATCTCACTGTCCACTCGTTTGGGTTGTTAGTGGAAGGTGAGGTCTAAAGGATAGCCCTATACGCAGTCGTAAAGGAGGAGTCTTAGAGGGAGTGCCTTAGTCTTATACGCTGCCCTAAATTACAGTCATGGAGGAGACATCTAGATGCAGGCCCTATAGACGCAGTCAAGGAGGATCCTTATACGCTGTATAGAGGAGGCCTTAAGAAGCCCTAGTGCAGTCCAAACAAGTGTCATAGCTGTTGTTCTGGTGTGCCCTAGACGCAGTTGAATGGGGACTCTAGCCACCGTATTGAGAAGAGTTTAGACAGCAGAGAGAAAGACCTCTATATGCTGTCTCAAGAGGCTCAATCCGCAGATGAGAGGAGGGCTAATATAGGCCCTAAATGAAGGCTTGAATCCGCTGTTTATTGACCCTATACATAGCAAGAAAGAGACTCTTAATCTGCAGTCAGAAAGAGGATCTATACACAGTCCTAGAGGAGATGATTTAGCTGTTGTTCTAGCAAGGAAACTTAGCCACAACTTAGCCGCAGTCATGAACCCTAGCCATAGTTGAAGGAAGCCCTTGGAGCTGACTTATGAGGAGGACCTATTTGCTGTCCAAGGGAGCTTCATACGCAACCCTAATCCGCAGTGAAAGAAGCCATATTCGCTGCAGTCATCTAGCTGCTGTCATGATAAAGTATAAATTCAGATTGCTGTAGGTGACAACATGATGATAGAAGACATTTAAGTCATGCCTTAAGGACTGTGTCCAAGGTTGGTAAGTCACTGTTACATAATGAAGGAATGCATCTGCCCTAGATCAGCTTATGTAAACAGTTGGATATTTGAAAGGGCTGACAGCATAGTCAAGTTCTTATAGGATAAAATAATGCTGCTTGGATGCTGGTTGATAAAGGACTAGAGGCCTATCTCGATGCTCGGCTAGGCCGCAGGCCATAGCCAGCAACACAGGCTGTTCTCAGAGTGTCAATGAGACCTGGACAGCATTGCAGTGGTGAAGTCTCTCCTTGGTTCATCTCAGCCTTTGAAGGCCTGCCTTATTGACCATATGGAGAATGAAGGGTGATGTCCTATCTTATGAAACAGCGATAGTTTATGCAACAAGAAGACTACAACATTCTGGGAATTATATTGAGTCAAGGCTTGACTAAGTTTGGCTCTGTGTGATGAGTTTCTTGTTGATGATACTTGGATGAAAAATTATGTGCAGTTAACCAACATTGACTTCTCTGGTCAAGGGTTTTCTACTGCTGTCACAAAATCTCAGATTTGTATATTTTGTACTATCTCTCTCTTTTTGCTGAACTATTGAAGAATATAAGAAGAATTAATCAAGGGTTTCCCCACATTGGGGTTTGTCCTTGGTTGGTGCCACATCTTGTGTCCTCTTGTCTTGGCTTGTCTTTTGCTGTTTATGTTTATGTATCTGCACTTTACTATCATGCTGATGTGATTGGTAATCTGGAATTGATATTGAGTTAATATGAATATTGTCATTGGGCTAATATGAAAATTTGAAGTAAATTTCTCTAAGCATAGAACATACCTAAATTTAACATGGGATCAGAGCTGAGGTGAAGACAAAGCCCAAGCAAGAGTGAAAGAGCAATCACCGAAGACAGTTGGAAAGGACAAAAGGCTCAATGGGTTCCTCATCCCACTTCTCGGCTGAAGACAAACTCTGTGAAAAGTCTGACTATCACAGATGGAAGATGTCTCTGGATCTGACATTGGAAGAGCAAGAAGTGCTGGATTTCATGAAGGTAAAATCTCTCAAATGCACCGACTACTACAAAGAACAAGTACACCAAGGGTGAAGTCAAAGCGAAGAAGATCATCAGTGATTCCATTGGTAAGTGTCTGATAACCTATCTAAAGGTCACTTCAATGGAAAGTCCGAATCTAAGGGTGGAAGGAAAGGCATATGCTTTGCTTGCATTAAATTTGGCCATTATGTGATGGAATGTCCAAATAGAAGGAACACATCACATGATGACGATCTCAATCATTCCAGGAGCATCTTCAATGATAAAAGGAATCACAGGTTCAATGGCAAAGGAAAAAGGAATGCGGGACATCAAGGAAATGGTCGACCCTCCAAGAAAGTAAGGAACTCCAAGAATGAAATCAAATGTTGTTTCTAATAAGCAAAAGGAGTATTATCTTATGTTGGCCCTCTCCACTACCTCTCCTCCAGAGTCTTTGGGAAATTGGCTTATTGATAGTGGTGCCTCAAGGCACTTCAGCGGATACAAGGAAGTGCTCTCTAATATGATAGAGAAGGAGACAAACTTGGAGATTATCCTTGGAGATGATGCCACCTATCCCATAAAGGGTGTAGGGAATGTTACTCTTCAATTGGATCAGGGTAACTCGATTACAAGAAGTTCTTTGTGTACCTGATCTCAAGAAGAACTTCGTGTCCATTTCGGCAATGGAAGACAAAGGTTTCAAGGTGGGATTCATCGATGGAAAGGTATGTATTTGGAAAAGGAGTTTTAAATATGCTTTTACTCTTGGGTTCAGGGTTGGCAATTTGTATCAAGTTGCAGGAAGTCTAATGGGGACCATGTCATGTTTTTAATGGCATCGAAGGTCTGCCCATCTTCATTGTAAGGCCCTATCCGATGTAAGACAGATGGTGACAGGGATGCCTGACTTCAAAGAAGAGCATGAAGGTACATGTCTGAGATGTACCGAAGGAAATCTTACAAGGGGACCATTCCCCTCATGTAATAGCAAGACCATAGATGTGGAACAACTCGATGGGTTTGAGATTCATGATCGAGAATCTCATGTATGCAGGTTGAAGAAAGCTCTCTATGATTTAAAGCAAGCACTCTGGGCTTGGTATGAGAGGATTGACAACTATCTGATGAAGTTGAGATTCACGAGGAGTGAAGCCGATCCAAACCTTTTCTTTAAGGTTGTGGATGATAGATCTCTCATATTGGTACTTTATGAGGACGATCACTTTCTGTAAGGTGCAAACCCTCTCATTTGCAAAAGTAAGAGGGAATTGGATTTCGGATTTGGAATGGTGAATTGCAAGCCTGTGGCTACCTTGATGGAGCTTAGCTTGAAGAAGTTATGCGGTAGTGCTACCGGACTCGAATTGGGAAATGCCTTTGAGTTTCGTCAACTCATAGTAGCATTGATGTTCTTGGTGAACTCCCATTTGAATAGATGTTTTGCAGTTAGCATGTTGAGCCAACATATGGTTGAGCCTCATTGAATTGGTGCCAAGAATCCTCTGAGACATCTTTAGGGCACAATCACTCATGGGCTGAGATACATTACTGGAGCTGTGAGGCTGCATTGTTATTCTGGTGCTGATTGGGCAAGCAGTGTGGAGGACTGCAAGAGCACTTCTGGGTACTGGTTCTCTTTGGGTTTTGCTTCGATATCCTGGATGAGTAGGAAGCAGATGTCGATTGCTTTGAGCACCACTGAGGCCAAATACATAGCTGGGAGTATGACCTCGTGTGAAGCTGTCTAGTAGAGGAAGCTCTTTAGTGAGATGTTTGGACACATGCTAGATATCACTGTGATGTTCTGTGACAAGCAGAGTGGGATTCAATTGTTCCAAGGAATCCCTTGTTCTATGATCGTTCCAAGCATATAGACATCAGGTAACACTTTATCTGGGATATGGTACAACGGGGAGCAAGAAGGCTCCAACACCTTGGGATTGATGTGCAGGTCGCCGATATTCAAATGAAGCCCCTGGGAAAGGTCAAATTCTTGAATTTCTGAAAATGACTAGGAGTTGTGGAGAGACTCTCTCTTGAGGGTCCTGTATGATATGGATATTGAGCTCTGGGAGCTCCGAGGGGGGCTTGGGGTACTTCTTGGAGCACTGAGCAACCATAGGGTGAGTGGTTCAACCTTCCCCTAGTGGTTTGCTATGTAGGCAGGATGAGTGGTTCATCCTTCTCCTGCTGATACATCCTACCCATGTAGTTTGGGACTCATGGGAAGTATTTCTCATCTGGTCAATTAGCATGGAAATGAGGATAGGGACCATAATACTACTGATGGACGCATCGTGTACTACCATACTCCCTATGCTAGGATGATATTGATCTGGGATCAATTGGAACTGACTTTGGGTTAGTAAGAGTGGTATGAGACACTCTTTAATTTGGAACTGGTTTCAGGTTAGTAAGAGTGGTATGAGACGCTTTCTTTATTTTGGAACTGATTTCGGATCAGTAAGAGTTATTTGGAACTGATTTCGGATCACTAAGAGTGGTATGAGACACTCTCTTCATATGGGACTGACTTCGGGCCAGTAGAGAATGGTATGATACATTTTCGATCACTTCTTCTTCTTCATAGTTCAGCAGAGCAGTGCAGGGGCACTCCATGGATGGCAAAGATAGTACGGTCTGGCATATGGATTAACAGATGGAGTTCTCCCTAGTTGAGAGGGAGTGTGAAAATTGGCAACTAGGGCCAAACTCCATGTGGTCTTCTTATTTATGGCAATTGATATTTTTCTTGGATTCCTCTCGTTGAGATGTGTAGGATTGATCTAAAGATCATCCGATTCCGACATGTATTCATGGAGATATGAATTTATTTGTGTTATGTGACAATTCATCAAGGTCGGATAGCAACCAAATTACCCCCACTTATTCTCAACGTTTTACTATAAATAGAAGAGGTCTTCAAGTCATTTTGACAATCATCTCTTGTGATCTCACTCTCCACTCGTTTGGGTTTTTAGTAGAAGGTGAGGTCTAAAGGATAGCCCTATACGCAGTCCTAAAGGAGGAGTCTTAGAGGGAGTGCCCTAGTCTTATATGCTGCCCCAAATTACAGTCATGGAGGAGACATTTAGACGCAGGCCCTATAGACACAGTCAAGGAGGATCCTTATACGCTGTATAGAGGATGCCTTAACAAGCCCTAGTCATAGTTTAAACAAGTGTCATAGCTGTTGTTCTGGTGTGCCCTAGACGCAGTTGAATGGGGACTCTAGCCACCGTATTGAGAAGAGTTTAGACAACAGAAAGGAAGACCTCTATATGCTGTCTTAAGAGGTTCAATCCGCAGATGAAAGGAGGGCTAATATAGGCCCTAAATGAAGGCCTGAATCCGCTGTCTATTGACCCTATACGCAGCAAGAAAGGGACTCTTAATCCGCAGTCAGAAATAGGATCTATACACAGTCCTAGAGGAGATGATTTAGCTGCTGTTCTAGCAAGGAGACTTAGCCACAGCTTAGCCACAGTCATGAAGCCTAGCCATAGTTGAAGGAAGCCCTTGCAGTTGACTTATGAGGAGGACCTATTCGCTGTCTAAGGGAGTTTCATACGCAGCCCTAATCTGTAGTCAAAGAAGTCCCATCCGCTGCAGTCATCTAGTCGTTGTCATGATAAAGTATAAATTCAGATTGCTGTAGGTGACAACATGATGATAAAAGACATTTAAGTCATGCCTTAAGGACTGTGTGCAAGGTTGGTAATTCACTGTTACATAATGAAGGAATGCATCTGCACTATATCATCTTATGTAAATAGTTGGATGTTTGAAAGGGCTCACAACAGAGTCAAGTTCTTATAGGATAAAATAATGCTGCTTGGATGCTGGTTGATAAAGGACCGGAGGCCTATCTTGGTGCTGGGCTAGGCTGCAGGCCATAGCCAACAACAAGACTGTTCTCAGAGTGCCAATGAGACCTGGACAACGTTGCAGTGGTGAAGTCTCCCCTTGGTTCATCTCAGCCTTTGAAAGCCTGCCTTATTGACCATATGGAGAATGAAGGATGGTGTCCTATCTTATGAAACAGGGGCAACTTATGCAACAAGAAGACTACAACATTCTGGGAATTATATTAAGTCAAGGCTTGACTATGTTTGGCTCTGTGTGATGAGCTTCTTGTTGATGATACTTGGATGAAAGATTCTGTCCAATTTGACCAGCATTGACTTCTCTGGTCAAGGGTTTTCTATTGCTGTCACAAAATCTCAGATTTGTATATTTTGTACTCTCTCTCTTTCTGCTGAACTATTGAAGAATATAAGAAGAATTGCTCAAGGGTTTCCCCACATTGGGGTTTGTCCCTAGCTGGTGCCACATCTTGTGTCCTCTTGTCTTGGTTTTTCTTCTGCTGTTTATGTTTATGTTCTATCTGCACTTTACTATCATGTTGATGTGATTGCTAATCTGGAATTGATATTGAGTTAATATGAATATTGTCATTGGGCTAATATGAAAATTTGAAGTAAATTTCTCTAAGCACTGAACATACCTAAATTTAACAGTTACAAAAGGGGAGGTTGAACTTGTTGGAAACATAATCCATTAGGGTTTTGGTATTATTATTCACTTTAGGGAATATGAAGAGTCTCAAGTGAATATAAAGTCTCATCTAGAGTCCAAGAGACCTTTTGGATGATGAATCCAATGGTCATACATTATGTACTTATATGTGTATCATGTTAATAAAATATGCATTCCATGTTGTGAGTTAAAGGATTAGCGAAAGCCTTGTTGAGATGTGAGCAATGAAGGGTTGTGTACATGGCATTTGATAATCAAGATGAGTCAATTGGATAGTGGTGTTACTTGCAAAAGGGGAGGTTGCACTTGTTGGAATCATAATCCTTTAGGGTTTTGGTATTATTATTCACTTCAAGGAATATGAAGGGTCTGAAGTGAATATGAACTCTCATAGAGAGTCCAAGAGACCTCTTGGAAGATGAATCCAATGTTCATACATTATGTATTTATATGTGTATCAAATTAATAAAATATGCATTCCATGATTCTCTTTAAATTCATACGCACTCTAACAGTGATATCGAGGCTAGATTACTCTATGAGAATTTTTTGTTGTCCTTGAGCTGTTTTTTTTGCCGTTTGCCAAGATTCTCTATTGTTTCTATGCCTGTGTGCAGTCCTAAGGCACCTGTCCGAGTACATTTCTTTACACTTAAGTTTGTTCCCGCACTTGATCCATCTACTTGGCACCTATTCCCATTGCTTTGGCTCTTCCATGTGTCGTTACTCTTTCATGAAGGGATTGCACCGTCGTGCACTCGGTGGAAAGAAAAGTCAAGTTACTCTTCCAGGCCATAACATCTTGAGGCCAAAACCATTGTTACATAGATTGTCGTACATGTGTGATTGTTGTTGGTGGATATAATCGATACATACATCATGTATATTCTTATGCTATCTTGGGACAATGATATATTGTATTAATGACATATTTCTCCCAAATTGTGTAAATGGGAGTTTACATGGTTTCGTTGTTTGAACTTATTGGATTAGATTGTTAGACCACTTGATTGATTTTATTGATAGAAACCCTTGGCTTGTGTGAAAATGCTCTAGTATGTTTGGTTGGATCTTGCATGAGAGACTAATTTTAGTTCTCAGACAAGGGTTTTGATACAGTGGTTGTGTTCATCGAGCTCGACAAGCCTTTGTCTATATGATGCACATGCTTGGGAAGCTTGTGGAGTTCTTTGTCGGTGGTTATTATCCATTGTCTAGAGCTCCATGGAATGGAGTACAAGGACAAATGGTTCCTGTGCATCTCTTTGGGAGAACAAACCTTTAAAACCGTTACTTCAGATCACACATAGAGGCTTGTTTGGAAGTCTGAGAAAAAGGTTGCATTGGAGGAAAATAGTCTTTGTATTGCACGAATTTTAGTCTTTGAGACAAATAGGCTATCCAAGAGTATCCTTGTTGGGTTTTGTGAAATTGACTAGGTGATATTTTGATTGTTATGTGGATCATACTTGTGAAACTCTTAAATTATTTGATGTTTATGATTGAGTGGCTACAAAAAGAAGTTTTGCACGATACCTCCTTACTATTATAAGGTATCAATGTATGCACCTTCATTGTGTCCGATGTGGCAAGAATGGACATGGAGTAGAGATGTGTCATATTCCATGGGAGAAGGTCAAGGGCAAGCATAAACAAAATATAGAGGAACATAAAGCACCTAATATTGCTCTTGACATTGTTGCTCATTATAATGTTGGAATGCCCAAATTAGAGTTGTAGTTGGAGCCAAAGTCAAAGCCATTTTCTATAAGTGTGATTCAGTTTGTGGCCTTTTTAAACCGCCATTTAGTAGAAGACTTACAACTTCTGCTAGACATCATATGTGGTTATCTTCAAATCACCATTTGTGAATTCTTCCAAGTAGTAGAAGAGATCAACTTTTAGTCAAATTAGGAAATGTTCTGGGAACTACTAAGCTTTGGAGCCAAGTTCTAGAGTTTGTGGTCATCTTCAAATCACCACTTGAGAGCATTTCCAATTAATAAAAAACATCAAATTCTAGCCAAATTAGGAAATGTTCCAGGAACAACTTAGTTTTAGAGCTGAGTTCTAGAGTTTGTGGTCGTCCTTAAACCACCATTTAGTAGGAGATATCAACTTCTGCTAGCCATTTGGTTTGTGGTCATCTCAAAACCACTAGATTCAGAGAGCACATTCATACGTTGGTAGCTATCCACTTCTATATTTTAGCTCCTTGCTTGGACCCGCACACACCCTTTCGGATTGTGGGGATGGGGTGTTGGAAACCTAATTTATTGGGGTTATGCTATTAATCACTTGAGGGACAATGTAGAATCTCAAGTGAATGTGAATTGCCATTGACAGCGCAAGAGACCTCTTGGAAGATGAATCTAAATTTCGTACATTATGCATTTATATATGTATCCAATTAATAAAATATTCAGTCCATGCCTATCTCTAAATTTGTGTGGACTCTAACATAACAATTTTAATACTTGAAGGACGTAAAGATAGGCCAGTCGAACTAATAGACTCTTGGAGATGGCCCATAAGGAGGCAGATTTTAGGTTGAGAGGGGTTAGCAAGATGGACAAACTAGAGATAAAATAATCTAACTATTGAAGTTGATTGAAGGATTGTTGAAATTTGGTACCGGAGGACAGGTGGTTCCCTTAGGCTTTGATCTTTGGCCTAGGGAAAAGTGTCCAAAAGATTTTAATTTTTCTCCTAAAGTGACTTTATAATTTTTATAAAGTTAAAATCTAATTTAAAGTGATAAAGTTACTAAGTCTAATTTTAAAGTGACTTTTATAAAGTCAATGAAAAATTATAAAGGAAAAAGTGACTTTGAAAATAAATGACTAAGTGGGTCTTTATTAAAGTGGGTGAATTAAAAAATAGAAAGTGAGATTTAAATGTGCATTTAATCTCAGCCATTGATCTAAATCTATCTCAACCATTGGATTTAGGGATCACCCAAAAGTCATTTAGGGTTGGGTTAAAGGAGGAAAAGGAGAAAAATATCATTAATTCTTTCATGAGCAGATTGGAAGAAGGAGAGCAAGAGAGCAAGGGAGATTTCTGAACAAGAAGGAGAAAGAGGCAGCAGTTTGGCACACATACCAGGCAGCTCTTCAGCAAAATCAGAACAGCAGAAAGACAAGCAGAACAGCAGCAAGAACAAGCAGAAAAAGCTGATTTTTGCTGAAAACTGAG
>APFE030500676.1:43088-71839 GCA_000404065.3 Pinus taeda | reverse complement strand
GGGTATCTTTGTGGGCTACAATGAGACCTCAAAGGCCTTTCGGATTTACATTCCTGCACAGAGGAGAGTTGTTGTTAGACGGGATGTGAAGTTCGAGGAGGATAGGGCCTTTAGGAGATGACGGGAGTTGGAGTATCTGGATCAGCGAGACTCTCAGCAACAGTTGAGTCAGTTGCAGGGATCTAGTGGGCAGGGATCAGGAGGATCAGGAGGTACATCTATGAGGATGTTAGGTTCATCAGTGAGCAGTGGCTCACCGAGCCAGAGGGGTGGGGCTCCGAGCAAGTCACAGAGCAGTTCACTAGGGAGTCCACTGATGGACAGTTCACACGGTACCTCAGCTTCTACAGGTTCAGGTGCAGGCAGGAGGACAGCAGACAGACAGTCAGGAGTTCAGGCTACTGATGGTGATGAGGGGGAGGAGTTTTCATTCTCCTTTGGGAGAAGCATGCTCAGGGAAGAGGAAGCCCAAGTGGCGTCAGGACACCTTGAGAGATGCCACATCTGTTGCTGAGCCGAAGAGGCCGGTCAGAGAGAGTAGACCACCTGAGAGATTTTGTAGCTATATGGCAATTGTTACCAGCATCCTTGACTCTGAGCCTTCTAGCTATGAGGAGGCAGCTAGCCAGCAGGTCTGGAGAGAGGCCATGCAGGAGGAGTATTCTTCTATCATGAAGAATGATGTTTGGGAGGTAGTGCCGAGGCCTGAGGGCAAGTCCACTGATGAGCAGGTAGCAGACATTCTTACCAAAGCCTTACCACGAGGCAGGTATGTTTACTTCAGAGACAAGATGGGTGTGGTGAGGAACACCTTCCTCGGTAAGATGGAGTGTTGAAATTTGGTACCGGAGGACAGGTGGTTCCCTTAGGCTTTGATCTTTGGCCTAGGGAAAAGTGTCCAAAAGATTTTAATTTTTCTCGTAAAGTGACTTTATAATTTTTATAAAGTTAAAATCTAATTTAAAAGTGACTTTAAGTGATAAAGTTACTAAGTCTAATTTTAAAGTGACTTTTATAAAGTCAATGAAAAATTAGAAAGGAAAATGTGACTTTGGAAATAAATGACTAAGTGGCTCTTTATTAAAGTGGGTGAATTAAAAAATAGAAAGTGAAATTTAAAAATGCATTTAATCTCAGCCATTGATCTAAATCTATTTCAGCCATTGGATTTAGAGATCACCCAAAAGTCACTTTGGATCACCCAAAAGTCACTTGGAGTTATATTAAAGGAGGAAAAGGAGAAAAAGATCATTGATTCTTTCATGAGCAGATTGGGAGAAGGAGAGCAAGAGAGCAAGGGAGATTTCTGGACAAGAAGGAGAAAGAGACAGCAGTTTGGCACACATACCAGGCAGCTCTTCAGCAAAATCAGAACAGCAGAAAGACAAGCAGAACAACAACAAGAACAAGCAGAAAAAGCTGATTTTTTGCTGAAAACTGAGAAAAACTGATTTTTGGGCATGAATATCGAGGAACTGATTTTCGGCACAAAAGTCGAGGTCTGTCCGTACAGTCCGTATGGCCGTACGCACAGTCCGTACATCCGCACGGTCCGTACCGTGCGTACAACAAAGTTTCCAGGTGGTCTGTTGGGCTGAAAACAGATAAGTTTGCTTGCTGGAAAAATTATTTTGCTGTAATTTTTGCTGAAATTTTCTTGCTGTAAAAAGGTGTTTTTTTAATTTTTTTTTTTTTTTTTATTTTTTATTTTTTATTTTTTTTTTTTTTTATTTTTTTTTTTTAATTATTATTTATTATTATTATTTAATTATATTATTTTTTTTTTTTTTTTTTTTTTTTTTTTTTTTTTTTTTTTTTTTTTTTTTTCAGAAATAAAGAAGAGCTCTCAAACTGGTTTTCCCCAAGAGTTGTAGGGGGTTTTTCCAGGGTCACGTTGACCAAAAATATCAGTGTTTTAATGGCTGTTTATTATTGCTGATTTTCTATTTCTGCAATTTCCAGCATTCTGTAAATTTGTCAGAATTTGTGTTTTCAGCAAATTTATTTTTTCAGCATTGTTGAATGTATGGTTATGGGAAAGGGCATTTAACTACATGGGAGAAATAAGGAGAAACTGAAAACCGGGGTGGGAAAACAGAAATTTTAACAAGGATCACAATAGGCTCAGGGTGTTGTATTTTTTAGAGTAGAAGGGAATTCCTTGTGGAAAGATTAGAGCTTGACTTTGCTACGAAGAGTGCTAGATATTGTAGAAATGATAATAATAATGATCTAATTTTAGGGTCACGACCTAGCCAAACGCATAAATGATGTATGACCCTCCCTTGTTTATGGGACAAGGGACTCTCTTCATGCAACGATTTGATTCTTGGTCCATGAACGTATACATGCCTTACCCCTTCTAGTTTTGAATCTATGACTTCGAAGGAGGTAATTCATGTTCTTAAAAGTTAGGCCTACTCAAACCGATGTGAATCCTAAAGGTTGTGCAAGCTTGCAATTGTAGTTACTAATCAACATTCTTAAAGATTGTTGGGTAATTTAATTACGAGTTAAATTACTTAGCATTAAATTATCAATCTAGGACCGTACACTTGCACAATATATTCTTGGAAATTGACTTTCGATTTTAAAAGGAAATCTAACTTATTGAAAGAAATTGCAAGACTAAAATAAAATCCTAATCATGAAATGATATCCAAAATGAGCACACACACTTTCTTATTCTAGGAAGGCAAAACACAAACTTCTAGAAAGACAATAAGATTTAATCTAAAGAAAACGATAGATTCTAAACTAGAAAGCAATGAAATTTTAATCTAAGTGAAATGAAATTGCAATTCTATTCAATGAAGAATAAATGCAATTCTATTATATGAAAGACAACTAGATTCTTATACTATGAAAGCAATCAACTTCTTATGCTAGATCCTTATGCTATTTCTATGAAAGCTTTTAAAGTTATTAGCCTAAAGCTATGCTATGAAATCTTTTAGAATCTCTTTTTAAGTCTATTCTATGATAATCTTCTTAAACTTTATTCTAATGAACATGAAAATAGATTTGTTCTATAAAAGCCAAAAGTCTGTTTTATGAATACTCAATTGGAGTTGCAGACAACGACTGCCCAAGCAGTTCTTGCATAAAGATGCTCGAATTCCTCTTCGAGAGGACAAGTTTAGGGCACGCGTGAGGAGCTACTGGCACAGGGATCTACTATGTGCAACAACAACGCCCAGACCCCAGGAGGGGGCCCCGATCATGACCCTCCTCCTCCTCCTAAACTAGCCGCGTTCGGGAAATTGGTAGCAACATGCAATAAACGACCAGCTAATGAAAACTAGTAGAAGTTCGTCAAAAGAATGGAAACCATTCCCACAGTAGCTCTACCAACTGAAGAACCTTGCATATCGGCCTTGAACATAGCAGAACGAGGACTTATTGGGCAGTTCACCGAGCTATGGCCCTTGCTTAAAGCTGTAGATGCCTGGGTGCAAAGGAACTGGCGACCTCTTGTCAAGGAAGGAACCAAAAGCCATTTCGTCGGCAAAGGCTTCTTTGTCTTCGTATTTGAATCGATAGAGGACAGGAATCTCATATTAAAAAATGGCCCATATTTCATGGGCCCTCAGGGTTTGTACCTTAATAAATGGATTCTGGACTTCGATCTGACTCAGGACGTGCCCTCGACTGTTCCCGTTTGGGTGTGCTCGCCTCACTTACCATTGCACTGCTGGAATCCCAAATCACTAGAAACCATAGGCAATAAACTCGGCAAATACATTGACTGAGCAGAAAGGAGGGATCAGTACTTCTGTGCGAGAATCTGTGTAGATGTTGACTTGGAGGGAGGCCTCCCTGAAGCTATAAAGCTCACGGTGGCTGATTGGTCTCACATTCAAGTATTAGATTACGAGCAACTCGCATTTAAATGTCGACACTGCCATTTCTATGGGCACTTTGCCAAACACTGTAAAAAGAAATCAGAGGAGGCAGAGAACTTGAAAGGAGAACAATGGACACAGGTTCAGAAATCAGCATCAGCTAAGCAGAGCAGCAAAACCAAAGGGAAAGGAGTGGCCACGGGGAGTGGTGCCCCACTCTCAGCACAAGGGGAGGGGAGGTCAGTCCCTCCAAGAGTAGACATTTCCACCAATCCCTTTGACAGTACACTAGAAAAACTCCTAGGTCCAGCAGATGAAGAGGACGAACAACAGACCACTACTATGGAAGAAGATAAAAGACAGGAGGAAACATGCCCTCTCCAAATCAGAACCCCAAGAGGTGCCCCTAGCCCCCCATCCTATGCAGATATGACAAGGAAGAAGACTACAGAGATCTCTAGATCCTCGGAAGATGAGACAACCGAGAGGCCTTCGAAAAGAGTTGGGAGGAAATCTCACAGAGAGGCAAGAGAAGAAGAGGCAGAGAGACAAAAAATGCAAGGCAGCCAACCCACGATTGAGATGTCCATTGACAAAAATACTAGAACCAGGCCTCCCAAGGGAGGGACGGCCCCCCCCCTCTGCTAGTAAATAATGCGATAAGTCTCTTGGAACTGCAAAGGTCTGGGGAATCCCTTAGAGATCCTTATGCTCCAAGAGACTAAATTAGAAGGGGATGCCCTTGTAGACCTCAGCAAAGTAAAATGGAAAACAAAAGCGGGAAAAGCAGTAAGTGCAAGGGGTACATGCAGTGGGCTTGCCACCCCTGGGAGTAAGACAAATTCCAACTTGAGAGCTCCTTCCAAACTCAACACTGGATTTACACTGAACTCCGACACCTTTCTAGCAAGATTACCTTCGCCCTCTTCAACCTTTACGTCCCTGTCCTCTACGCAGAAAAGAAAGACTGCTGGCAAACCTTGTCCGATTTCTTTGACGCTTTTCCCCCAAGAACATAATTCTAGCAGGAGACTTCAATCTTGTCTTCGATCCAGAGGAAAAAAGAGGAGGTACCAGTAGAAGGGACCACTGCCTTCCCTTTGTGGAAGATCTGATTCAGCAATGGGATTTATTGGACTTTAAGCCAAAAACAGGGCTATATACTTGGTCAAACAACAGAATTGGGGCGGAGCACATATAAGCCTGGTTGGACAGATTTCTACTTCAGAGCACCTTCCTCTCCGAAGAGATGATCATCTCCACCAAAATTCTGACAAAGTTGACTTCAGATCATAAACCTATTCTTTTGCTCTTTGAAAAAGAAGAAATGGGACCCATCCCCTTCCGGTTCAGCCCTCTCTGGTTAGATAGGGAAGGGTTTATGGACATAGTCAATAAGGCATGGTCCACCCTTGTTCTTGGTTTGCCCAACTATGCATGGGAACAAAAGTTAAAGGCCACCAAAACAACCTTGAAAGAATGGATTAAAAAGCCCTCTGACTCCCCCACTATGCATAGAACGCAGAACATCAAGCAGCTGCTCGACTTGCAAATGGACATGGAGCAGCGAGACATTACCTGATCAGAAATCCAGAATGAGCAAGAACTCCAAATTAGCACTTTGCGCTCATTCAGAAAGGAGGAAGAATCTTTGAGGCTCAAATCACGTAACCTCTGGCTTGCGTCTGGAGACAAAAATTCAGCCTTCTTCCACAAGCAAATTCGAACTCGCCTTTCTAAAAACCACATTGCTGAAATCACCTCACCGAATGGGGTTGTCCTCAAAGGCACAACTCTGTTAAAAGACGCTGCAACCTCTCATTTCTAGTAGCTATACAAGGAAGAAGGTTCGGATAATGATGAGGAATCTCAAGATTTCCTCACTCATGTTGCAAGACTGGTTAACGAGGAGGATAACTCAAGACTCCTGAAGCCATTCACTCAAGACGAAATCAACAATGTCATCTGGAAGATGGAACCAGACAAAGCCCTAGGACCTGATGGGTTCTCCATCCATTTCTATAGAATATGCTAGGACATCATCAAGGCTGATCTGTTTCGAATGATCAAAGGCTTCGTCCAAAAAGCCAAAGTGGGAGGAAGCACAAACTCCACTTTCCTAGCGCTAATCCCTAAAGAAGCGAACCCGGTGGCATTTGACCGCTTTAGGCCAATATTGCTATGTAATGCGTCCTACAAAATCCTCACCAAGTTACTTGCAAATAGAATAAAGCCACTGCTGTAAAAACTCATTTCTCCCAACCAAGGTGGGTTTGTTAAAGGCAGGTATATCTTGGACAATGTGATTCTGGTGCAGGAAACCATTCATTCCAGTCAACAACGCCAAGAGCAAGGCATCCTCATTAAGCTCTACATGGCGAACGCCTTTGACCGAGTAAGGCATTCTTTCCTTCTCCAAGTTCTTTTTGCTTTTGGTTTTAGTTTTGATTTTATAAAATTGATTAAAGCATGTATAGGAGAGCCTTGGATAACTCCTTTAGTAAATGGCAGGCCGACTAATTACTTCAAAGCCTCGAGGGGCATAAGGCAAGGCTGCCCTCTATCCCCCTTCTTGTACATTTTGATGGCAGATTCCTTGAGTCGAAAGCTAACAACAGAGAAGTTAAAGGGGACACTCCCAGGCATCAGGGCGATAAAAGGAACAATCCCAATCAACCACGCCTTATTCGCCGATAACTCTCTCCTTATGGGAGGTGCCTCCATTAAAATAGCAAGGGCTTTCAACGAAGTTATCTAAAGTTTCTGCAGAGTATTTGGAGCTCTAGTCAATAGGTGGAAAAGCGCTGTGTATGGCTGGTTAGTAGATCAACAAACTATTCACAGGATCGCTCAAGCCCTGGGCTTCACAGGCTACGCCTCTTGGGACAAACTTAAGTACCTAGGATTGCCTTTAACATTGGGAACCAACAAGGCCTTTCACTGGATGGAAATTATCAACAAAATGAAGGCAAAAATGACTGCATGGGGCAGCCCGTGGCTTACCTCAGCCTGGAAACTTATCCTTGTAAAATCTGTTCTCTCCTCCCTTCCAATATATCAGGCTTCGTTTCTTTTAGCTCCAAAAATGATCACTGAACAACTATCTAAGTTGATTCAAAACTTCTTGTGGCAAGGAGGAAAGGGGATTAAAAAAAATTTCATCTAGTAAGTTGGGACATTGTGAAAAGGCCTCTATCAGAAGGCGGGCTTCAAGTGAGAGATCCCGGGTTGGCCAGTCTGGCTATGGGAGGAAAGATTCTCTGGAAAATCTTCTCAAATCAACGACACCCTGTAAGTCAAGTTCTAATAAAAAAATATCTGCATAGGCTCTCTATAAATAATATGGATGAAGGAGCTGCCTGCAAAGGAACTACTCTATGGAAGTTATGCAACCGAGGCTGGGAGTTCTTTAAAGACCATCTCTACAGAATCCCTGGAAACGGAGAAAGAATTGGGTTGTGGGAAGACAAGATAATGGGCCTTCAACGTCTAAATTCTGCCCCTGAAATTGCAGATTTGCGGAATTGTTTATTCAGAGTGGCATCCACAAGCTGGCTGATATTTCCTCTTGGGATTCTTAGGGGAATTGGAGTGACTGGGCTGTCAAACGCTTCCCTAATAGGTTGATTCCACAACTTCACCTCTTTCTAACAGTGATCACAGGTCTGGCTCCAGTGCATCTTCATTCAAGGGACAAGTGGGGTTGGGGCAAGACTGGAGCTTACACAACAGCTCAAGGCTTTGCAGCTCTCCAAGAACATCATCCACACATCCACTCCCCTTCGCTTTGGTAACATGAATGGCACCCCTTAGGCCTCCCAAAGATTAACTTTAGCTGGATTCTCATGCACAGAAGGGTCCTTAGTAGAGATAACTTAGAGAAGCACGGAATTACAGGTTCCCATAGATGCCTTCTCTGCTGTTTGGCTTAAGAAACAATTGACCACCTGTTCATTGACTGCCCCTTTACTAAAGAAGTATGGTCTCAAGCAATGCTGGGGCTCAAGGCTCAAATACCAGTGCAACTCTCAGTGGTTAGTCTATTCGCTTCCTGGAAAGAGCACTCCCCTCAAGCACTGAAGAGAAAATCAATGTGGGCCAAAATATGGTATGCAATCCCAAAATACATCTGCTGGGAAGTGTGGTTAGCTAGGAATGAAGCCATCTTCAACAATAGATTACAAACTCCCAATGTAGTGGCTACCAAAGCCAAAGCACTACTGCTAGAAACTTATGAGAATCGTCTTGATAAGCAAGACAATGCGCTCCTCCCTGAAGAGATCAGTTGGCTCGGTGAGTCCCTGAGGCATGCTAACAATAAAAAGAATCCCTCCTTGCCCTGCCCCAATCCAGAGTGGAGGCTTCGGACCTCTGAATTGGATTTCCAAAGGTGGTGGAAAAATCAGGGCAAAGTTACGATATTCTTCGACAGAGCCTCCAAAGGAAACCCGGGGATATCAAGAGCAGGGGGAGTAATCTACTCCCCAAATGGACACAAAAGAGACAGCGTCAGCTGGGGCTTAGGATTGAGCACTGATAACCAGGCAAAGATTCTTGGTCTGCTCAAAGCTTGCCAGCTAGCCCAGGGGAACAGAGGAATAAACCTACAAGTATTTGGGGATTCTGAAATCTTGATAAAAATCCTCAACTCAGGTGATCATCTCAACAACCCAACGCTCAACAAACTCTGAAAGACTAAGGAAAGTGTTGCAGAGCTTCACTACCACTGCATTCTACCACGTCCTCCGAAGCCTAAACAAGGAAGCCGATATAAGGGCAAACATGGGTTGCCTCTTAGCCCAAGGTGCCCTGTCAAAGAACAATGAAGCAACAGAATGGTGCCCAATACCTTAACATATAATTCCGACCTGAGCAAGAATAGTCATTGGTGGCAATATCTCCTGGTTCTGCAGTTGCCACGATTGCCCAAAAATCTGGCGCAGGCTTCATTCTATACTCCTGTAGCTCACACGCTGTGGCCTCCACACTATAACATTGGCATCTTTTAATATATAGCTCGTTTTGGAGGCTCAAATCATATAATGCAGAGATCACTTTATTCCATTGACTCTTTTGTAGAGGCTCAAAGCTCACCTGCTATGGACTGAAATAATACTCAGAGTCTGTTTCAATTTACAGTATGGCCATACTTCAGCGGCATTTCTCATAAGACTTAGAGCACATTTCCTGCAGCTTGCATGCAGTAAAGTGGCTTTCTGCATTTACTTATGTTGGTAGCGATTAGACTCCTCTGCTCCAGCTTCAAATCCAGAACCTTAAATCATGCTGTCTCTCCATGCATTCATTTAATCAATGAGACAATGAGGATGCTCAAAAAAATTATAGTTACTTAGGATGGCAGCGCTCAGTCTTCTCTGCACCAGCAACAAAAACAGAATCTCAAATCGTGCTATCTCATCGCACTCATTCATCTAATCAACCATATAATGAAGATGTTCAGAAATCTTTCAAGAATAGAGGACTCTCCTTATCCCACCAGAGAGAACCAGAACTGGATATGCTGTCTCCCTTTGATTTTGTGGGCTTCTGCGCATAGACCAAGGATCTTTGTAACCACTTCAGAGTAGTTAAGCTGGTTCTTCATTAAATGGCCAATGGATCCATTCAGGGTTTGTTGAGACTGAGTTGCTTGAAATTAATGGCTGATGCATTATGTAATAGTGGTGTCAGGCTTCGGCCCAACCTTTTTCTATAAATAAAACTCTACTGTTCTTGTTAAAAAAAAATACTCAATTGGAAACTCTGTTCCAGGGAAGCATTTAAACTCTTTTTCTAGGGAAGCAATTGAATTCTATGCTAAGGAAAATAAGACATCTTATTTTATAACAATGATCAAATACTATTCTAAGAGATTGAATCAAACTATCATCTATATATGAGATTGAAATAAACTTGAATTGACTGGTTTGCGTGTTCAAAGTTCAGAGCTTATTCAGTATGTGTTAATTTTTCATAGGGTTATATTGTTCTTTGCTTTGATAATTGCATTTCTTCATTATCACATTAAGTTCACCCCATAACATCATAACATTATTCAGATTTACATCATTATTCAGCAACATATGCAACTATGTAGAAAGAACAATATCACTATCATCAATGCAGTGAAACATAAAGGAACAATAGAAGAAAAACATTCACACATAGAGACACCAGGATTGGTCGGAGACTAGGGAAAAACCCACTATGGGGAAAACCCTTTCAAATTCTCCCTCTTATTAGATCGTCATCAAATGATTCAGTAAAAGAGGGTACAATGATCCATATCTTCATCTATGCAGCTATACAACAAAAACTACTACAACATCCATGAAATAAAACCAACAAAGCTTATACTCAAAACACTGATTCTAAAGTTTGTATTGAACTGTCACTGACTGTAGTCAACTGTCGATTCCTGCAGTCACTGAGTGAAACCTTTGGACAACTAAGATTTCATCTTTGGTCCCCAGTTGCATGGAGGAGGAGTCAACTGAGCGACTTTAGCAGCCGAGTTGCACCCTTAAGCCTGGCGAGCGAGTGACTAGGGCCGGATCTGAGCGACTGTCCCGTGAAAACCCTAACTCTCGATCACATGCACAATGAGTTGTCCGTGCGACTAGAAGGCTCCAGTCGTAAGCATGAGCCTCTATGGGAGTGACTGTGGTCAAGATCCTTCTGTGTTGTGCCTGCGACTGTGGCCCAAAACCCTAGATATGAAGTGCGAGCTTCAGACCCTGCAATTTCACCTCAAAGCGAACCTATTCCTTCACTGACGAGCCTTAGACTTTTGCGAGCCAAAAACCAAGATAGAAGAGTGTCTCATGATTGTGTCCAAAAGAGGTAGAGGTCACTTGTATTTATAGCCTTATAAGAGGGTCCACTTTGCTTTAGGGCCGACCTTATCAAATATGCACATATGGGTTTTTGTTCATAAATAAACTTTCCATTATTTGATTTGTGTGATCTTTAGGTCGATTTTGGTCCTCTTGAAAATAGGAATTCAATGCTAACATTATCTTCATTAGGTGAACTGTCCAAAGTGGAATTTGACTGCAGTTGCATATTTTTAACATTCACTCTCAACTAGGGAGAATTCCACCTTCCAATATCTGACCGATGGCATCCTATCGTCATATCCTATCCAGTCTCAAGTAACATCATGCATTGTCACAGATCATCTTAATTCATTTCTTGCTTATTCCTGCTTATCTCTTGATTGTCCCTGCTCATATGCTGAACATTCTCGAATCTAAAAGAAGAAGAATTTGTTACTGGAGGGGAGCTTAATCTACCACCCTCTGTTCATCAAGCTATTACCCAGTATCTCTGTCAGCAAGCTACTACCTGGAATCTCATCAGTGGGGAGTCAATTGCATCATCATCGGAGAGCATATCATTAGGGAGCACATCTCAACCTGGAAACTAATGGCGATGAGGAAGGTCCTATTGGACACTCTCACCTCATGTCCATGACAGTGGGGAAGGTCCTATGGGACACTCTCACCCCATGTCGAGCAATAGGATATCCAAACACACAAGGGATCACATCTCAACCCTAGTATCACATTGAGGAGCTCATTTTCAACTCAGAGTCGCATAGGGGAGCAAATTTCTACCCAATCCTATTGCATGTTGATCTTCCCATCGATGACTCCACGCAGTGACGTGGTAGAACACCTGCATCATAATCTATCTTGTACAAGATACTCGACTTACCAAGAGGTAAGGATCACACGCCTCCAAGCCTCCTCAACCTGTTGGCCGGACGAGGAGGGACAATCCCAACAAGCCCTACTTGTGGGTATGATGCCAACTGGGGTATAGTCTGCAAAGACCAAAGGTGGGGGAGATACCCGACTTATCAAAACAGACAAGGGTCACACACATCCCACGGGTGACAGATAGGGGAGCAACATCTACGACCCTATTGTCTAGAGTTCCCTCAACCCCAGGAGCCCTTCATCTCAATTCCACACCCTAGGAGCTCAAATAGGGGAGGAAGAGTTAGCTCAATGTCCTCGATCAACGATGCTCTTTATAAATCATCAACATATCATCATATTCATATCTGGAAATCATCATGACTAAATAATATCCATCTCTTGTTCGTACAGGGCATCAAATCAAATATCACGTTAGAACAAAACAATCATATAAATCACAAGAGGATACCATGTTCATCCTCCCTCTCAAGGAGGTGCCAACCACAAGCCTAAGCTTTTCTTGTACAACTGCACTGTCTCAGTATATGAAAGTATCTCGGTCCCAACTATATATGGGATTCTCTTCCAATCAAATCCCACTTTGTCATTGCAATGTATCCATGTCATATCCAGATCATGCTCAAACAGCTCTCTAAGGAGCTTCTTCATCTTGCCTCACAACTAGCCATGCTAGCAACATTGTACTCAACCTCGGTCGTGCTATGGACCTCTCATCCAAGCTATCATGGCAGATCTCATACTAAGGTAGCATCCAAATGTGCTCATCAATAATAATCCCAAACATCATCAATACATTCATGTAACCACATATTGTAGGATAAATACCTCAAATCAAAATTGATCGTCTCATGCAAGTATCTCGAAGGGTGCTTGGTGGCAACTCAATGTGTATGAAGCAACTCAATCGACTCAGGTTCTATGCACATCATATATATATATATAGATATGGACGGGATGTTAAACAACGGAGCATCAATGCTTCAATCAACTGTTGGTTGCCAAGTTGAGTTCAACAAGATTTCTTCATAACATCTTGAGATTCAATCAGAGTGTCCAAGGATTTGCATTTCCACTTTCCAATACTTCTTCGTTAGCTTCATAATATAGATTATCTTTTTCCAACTTCAGAAATCGATTCATTATGCCATGATTCATCATTTCAAGCTTCAGAATCCATCTCCCTATATATATATATATATATATGGACGGATGTTAAAAAACGGAGCATCAATGCTTCAATCAACTGTCGGTTGCCAAGTTGAGTTCAACAAGATTTCTTCATAACATCTTGAGATTCAATCGGAGTGTCCAAGGATTTGCATTTCCACTTTCCAATACTTCTTTGTTAGCTTCAAAATATAGATTATCTTTTCCCAACTTCAGAAATCGATTCATTATGCCATGATTCATCATTTCAAGCTTTAGAATCCATCTCCCTCTTACTTAGATCATCAAAGGTCGTTACCTGTCAATAGTAGACCACTACTATATAAAATCAGAACCAAAATCAAAGTCATACCTTGGAACAGTTCTGAAGTAGAGGTTTGTATCAACACATCTTCTTGACATCACCAGATAACAGTCAATGTGGTCATATCTGGATTGGGGAGCTAGCTTCATTCAAAGCTCTCTACAACCATAACACTTTTCTAAACCAATACGCTAAGCCTCACATAAATCAATATTGTTTAATCAAATCAACTAAGTCAGCTCATCGAAGTTTAGAAGCCAGATCAAAACTAATATGAAAGTGATCAATATCACTATATCAATTCTTTAGACCAGGTGACATGTAGAGCTCATATCAAGTCTTGATTTCATCATTTATCATGCCAACAGGTTGTCATCTATCGCACAATATTAATCCAAACTTCATCAAGGCATTCTCATGATCATAATACAAGTCATTTGTGTTACTAGATGCAAATGGATACACCAAGGATAAGTCATGCAGGTTCCATTTTCATACTGAATTACAACTGTCAATGCTTCAACCATTATGCTAAGAACAAGGAGGCCAATACGAAACCATCCATATAAGTCATTGGAAGTCACAATGCTCATATATTATTGTCATCAAGGCAAATCATCAGGCGTCAAATCAAATCATTTGTAATCGGGTCAAATCCAAATTTCCTATCATAGAGAGATCTATAGTCCAAAACATATCTCAATCATCAAGTCAAAGTTCTAAGTCATTATCAAGCATCATGTCAAAACTCCAAACACTTATCAGCCAAATCATGTCAAACTTTTTTAGCACAACCTTTAATCAGAATGACACATCTATATGCATATCCCGGTCATCTGCAAACACAAGTTTAGTCTTCGTGTTCATATTATAGTAAACATTCAAACTTTCCTTCTCATAGATCTTTCTGTTGTCCGCTTCATGTTTGTAGGCCTGATATTCTTCAGGAGAACATCTGATTTCATGCACAAAACATCATTTTTATGTCGAGTACGCATAGTCGCACCCATAGGCCTTCCTCTGAGCGGTTGGGAGATTGCAATTGCACTCTTCAATATGTTATGCGAGTGACTGTGGCTTCCCAACTGCCAAACCCTAGCTTAGAATTGACTCAGTGCGTCGGTTGCACCCTTGAGCTTGTATCTGTGTGGTTGGGAGGCTATAGTCGCACCTGTAGGCTTTCTTCCATGCGACTGAAGCTTAGAGTGAGATAAAACTATCTCACCTCAAATCAAACCTTTGCTGCAAATCAACAATGTTAGATATCTATCTATTCATGCCCATAAATCATATTTCAACAGTTAGAATATACATATAATGCAAATGGTAATAGGAGTAAGAATCTTATGGAGAGATTCTCCCTCTAAATGAGAAACCACTTCAGTCATCTTCATTCATGTCATCAACCTGACTATAATACCGTCATGCTTCAACATATCTATTAGATCATAAAGTCAAACATGGTCATAACATGCTAACATCAGCTACTACATCATCACATCATGACATCAATCTTTCATCAAGGGTTAGAGTCAAGCGATTAGGGCAACCGACAAATGTAACATCATATTTCAAAGATCATGAACACAATATTACTTCTATCAAGTTAATCCATCAAGTTAGGGCATTCAATTTTATCATATGCCATAGTTACTAATCATATCACAAGTACAACATAACCATGGTTAATAAAAGATCTAGAATATCAATCTCATAGTTATACTTCTATTATCATGGTTACCATGCTTATCATTATCAATAGGATCAAGCCAGGTCATTCAATAAAACTTTACCAAAACAACAAGAGTGTCAAACCTTTTTCCATACTTTCATCATGCTCATCACAAGCATCATCAATATTATTGTATAAGAAATCAATGAACTAACCTTCTATTATGAAATCCATCATGTCTTATGCATGTCAAGTGTCAAGGGTATCGTCTACTAGAATCAAGGTGCTAACCTTCTTTATGGGATCAAGATATCCAAAATGGTAGATGTTAGCCAAACATCAACTATGCGACTATATCAAAGATCAACATTAAGTAGCCTCATAGAATCAAGAAGTAAGATACTTGCTCAATACCAAGTGCACCATTTTATCATAAGAATCAAGAATCCAAATCACTTCATATGCATGCATGAACCATTTGAGAAGGAGATATTCTCAACATACCTTGGGGCTTACCTTGCCATCCAATATTGAAATAATATATCATGCATACCTTGTAGTATTCAAATTCTTGTGCACCATTTTATTTGGCACAGGTAGCTTGTAGCACTTAGTCATTTTTTCCTCAGGTGCTTCTTTACCTTTTCCAGCGTTAGCTTTTCTTTCCCACATCTCAAATGATCCTGAAGAAGGATCTACTTATCACACCTCATTAAGGAGGTTAGAAACATCCATATACTGAAATATATATGCAGGAAGTATAAGTAATGATCAAAACAACAATGAGATCTATAATTCTAAACAAAAGTCAAGACATAAAGGAGCATTATAAGTCAAGAGGTACTTATCTTCAATGAGAGGTGATTCTCTCCTTCTTGAACCAACCTTTAAGAGCCATCACTATCCATAGTCCACTTGATGCCTTCACTATTTCAATCAACTTTATTAACAACCAGGCCTACTAGAGACTATCCCATCTAGGGCTTCATCAAATCTGTCACAAGTGCTTGAGAATTTTCACATTGATCATGCTAGGTTTCATATCTCATATCTTTGCCACAAACCAGGGTTTCTCAAACCCTAACCTCATAATATCCATCAAACCCTAATACACAAATTACTTAAGGTTTTCTTCAAACCCTAGAATTCTTTTAGGTCTCCACCATCCTCTTCTTACTTCCATCAATGGTGTCATCATAGGGATGATCTCCATGACTTTTCTACAGCCCAACTATGACACCATGTTAATTTTTCATAAGCCTATATTGTTCTTGGCTTTGATAATTGCATTTATTCATTAACACATTAAGTTCACCCCATAACATCATAACATTATTCGGATTTACATCATTATTTAGCAACATATGCAACTATGTAGAAAGAACAATATCATTATCATCAATGCAGCGAAACATAAAGGAACAATAGAAGAAAAACATTCACACATAGAGACACTAGGATTGGTTGGAGACTAGGGCAAAACCCACTATGGGGAAAACCCTTTCAAATTCTTCTTCTTATTAGATCGTCATCAAATGATTCAGTAAAAGAGATTACAATGATCCATATCTTCATCTATGCAACTATACAACAAAAATTTCTACAACATCCATGAAATAAACCCAACAAAGCTTATACTCAAAACACTGATTCTAAAGTCTGTATTGAACTGTCACTGACTGTAGTCAACTATCAAACTCTGCAGTCACTGAGTGAAATCTTCGGACACCTAAGATTTCATCTTTGGTTTCCAGTCGCATGGAGGAGTCATCTGAGCGATTTTAGCAGCCCAGTCGCACCCTTAAGCCTGGCGAGCGAGTGACTAGGGCTGGATCTGATCTGTGGAGAGTGAGCCACTGTGTTTGTGAAAACTCCCGATCGCATGCACAGTGAGTTGTCCGTGCGACTGGAAGGTTCCAGTCGCATGCATGAGCCTTTGTGGGAGCGACTGTGGTCGAGATCCTTCTGTGTTGTGCTTGCGACTGTGGTCGAGATCCTTCTGTGTTGTGCTTGCGACTGTGCCCCAAAACCCTAGATCTGAAATGCGAGCATCAGACCCCGCAATTTCACCTCAGAGCGAACCTATTCCTCCGCGGACTATCCTCAGACTTGTGCGAGCCAAAAACCAAGATAGAAGAGTGTCTCATGATTGTGTCCAAATGAGGTAGATGTCACTCTTATTTATAGCCTTCGAAGAGGGTCCACTTTGCTTTAGGGCTGACCTTATCAAATATGCACATGTGGGTTTTCATTCATAAATACACTTTCCCTTATCCAATTTGAGTGATCTTTAGGTCGGTTTTGGTCCTCTCGAAAGAGGAATTCAATGGTAACATTATCTTCATTAGGTGAACTGTGTAAAGTAGAATTTGACCGCAGTTGCATATTTTTAACATTGCACATTATCTATAAATTTGAGACTAATTAAATGCAGAGGTTAAAGAATGAAATCAAGAAGCAACTAGTAAATGTCTTTGTTACTTTCATAGGTTTATTCAAGCGCTTGTTTCTGCAGAAGAACAAGAATGAAATCAGCAAAAGACAATGCGTCAATAAACTAAAGCAAAACAAAGCCTGTAAATAAATTACTTGAAATAAACCTTGCAGAAAATGAGCATAAAAGAAACTAATTTATCTTGCAGAAATGAAACATAAGGAAAACTAAGATACACTCGTTCTCAATAGGGGGCCCTCCTAAGGTGCATGATGTTGAAATTCAGATAGATAATAGAATTTCTTATCATGGTAATTACTTGTGATTGATACACATCTTTTTCGTAGCATTTACTTTGATTAGTATGTCATCAAGCAATTACACATTAACAAAATAGAGATCATAATGCACAAGAGACAAGAGACGCAAGAGTTTAGGCTAGAGGCCAAGGCATAACCCACAAGGGGAAAACCCATCATTCCTTTCCTTATAGCTTCTTCATCAACAAGAGAAATCCAAGTCAGAGTAACAATTAATCCCTCAAATGCCAATTCAGCCCTCCATGAAATCGCTGATCCATAAGTATGTTGCCAGTTGTCCATGATATATTTCTTGTCTGTTCTTAATACTGCCTTAGAATGTCTTGGATGTATGCCACCAAAGTCTCAGATGTATGTCACAAAAAACTCGGGTATATGCTTTAGTAAACTTGCTCTACATACCTTGGGAAATTTACCTTACATGCCTTAGAAACTTGCTCTACATGCCTTAGGATACTCGCTCTACATGTCATAGAATGCTCGTTATACATGCCTCAAAAGTTCACTGTACATGCCTCAAGAAATTTGTTATACATGTCATAGAAGACTTATTCTTTATGCTTTAGAAAAGATGCTACAAATGTGTCTTTGTTGTGCCATACGAACTGCGTTTATTATGCTTTAGATATGATCCGCGAGCCGCCACAAAAGTCCATCGAATTAGTTTCCAAATGGAGGAGGCTAAGTGTTGAGAAATCTAGGGCATAACAATTAGGTGATTTCTCTTGTAATGATAACTGCTTGTGAATACTTTTGTGTTTCTTTAGATTAGGTACTTCTCTATGCTTAGATTATTATAGTGTTCTTCTTCATCAAACAACTACCAAAGCATAAACAATAAGGAGACAAGAGACACAGAATGTAGGCGATCAGCCAGGGTCAAAACCTCTCCAACTTGAGAGGAAACCCCAAACGAATTTTTCTTCTTATAGAGACTTCAATTCACGAATACCAAGACCAAGGCCCTTGACACAACAACCTCTCCAAGACCAAGTCACAAGCCTTCTTGATTCAACTCCTTCTTCCTTGAGTCAACGATGGTCAAACTTCTTCCTTCTCCCACTAGCTCTGTTATCCTTCAGATTTCGGTCCCTTGGATCAAATCTACAACGCTCGTCCCTACTTCAGAAACCCTAGCAAATGTGATTGACCAACTTTTGAACCTTGATTTTCTTAGCTTGGATGGTATGATTTCTTATTACAATTCAGCTTGTAATCTTGCTTATTTTCCTCCTTGATTTGGCCTTTTGGACAACACCTTCGACCTTTTTTGCAGTAGATGGTTCTTCCTTCCTTCGCACGTGTGGAGGTATTAGCCCTAAAACAAACCCAAAAACAACTCATCTTTCTCTTCTTCTTCCTTTGATGGATGAGATTGCTTTTCTTGTGATATTCACTCTCCTTTTTATCCTTCTTATGCTTGATCGAATGAGTCTTCAAATGGAGGCCAAGTCCTCTTTATATATAGTGGACTATCACTCAAGATAAGCTGACTTTTCCTTGCACATAGGCCAACATGCTTGTCTAGAAACATCTTTATCCTTTTAGAAGGCCGACATGAGTAATAGCTTGTGACAAGGTCTTGGAGGGTTATTGACACAACCAAAATTACATTTTACAATATGTAACATGTCGTCAATACATGACATTGACTTCCTAGACTTTATGACACGATGACCAACCCTAAAGGCTCACAATGGGAGCCTTAACTATAAAATAAAATTCCTTGAGCATGAAACCCATGATTCAAGCATTACAAAATAATTTTATTTTTCCTTTTCATCAATTACATAAAATCATGATTACACATGTCATTATGAAGACTGTGTTGGCGAATCTAGGGCTGGGAGTTAATGAGATTCTTCTTACATGATAACTATTTGTGAGGCATTTTGTTTGTATATTATTAGCACAATCTTTTGCTTATTATCATTAGTGTGTGTATTTCTTACTTCAACAAATAGCTATCAAAGCAAAGAGACAAGAGCACAAGATATGGCATTTTGCCAGAGCCAAAACTTCTCCCTCTTAGAGAGGAAAACCCACACAAAATTCTTCTTATAGAGATTCCTATTGACGAACACCAAGATCATGACCTTTGACCTATTCAGCTACTCCAAGACCAAGACACCAATCCTCTTCTTTGACACTGCTGAGGTCATCATCATTGCTGTAATACTGAAGCTATCTTTACTATGCCATTGAGATCTTCATTACTGTTGTCACACTACTATTCCTTTAATGAAATCTTAAACTAGTTCATGGCTGCTGCTTCATTACTGAGATATTCGCCTTATCTTATTCAGAACCATGATTATCATCGTTGTCACTATGTAGAGATAATGACTAACTGCATCTGCAAGTATGTTGAGAATATATCTAACAATGATTGCATTTGTATCACGAGAATATATCTGCGTTTGTGTGCCGAGTATATATGACTGCGTTTGTATCCCGAGAATATATCGCAACATTTGTATGATTGTGTTTGTATGCCGAGAGTGTATGACCGCGTTTTGTTTGCCGATAATATACCTCACAATATCTCTTCATCCACGAGTATGTCAAGAACATATCTCACAGTGATTGTGTTGAATACTATGAAGAGACCAAGACAATGATGGCGTTAAGACAGGAATGCCAAGACAGTGTTGGCATGGAGACGGTAATGCTGAGACATTATTTGCATAAGGATGTCGAGACAGAGTATTTCCTCCTTCACCGAGACATAGTGCTGGGATCGTAGTGAGATCATCTTCATGTCAAGAGTATATGTTACTATAATACCCATCGAATATCATGGAGTTCTTCTTCAATCGAAACCCTGTAACCTTGTCTTTATGCGAGATACCTATACCCACAGTGCCCTCCGAATTTTCAGAGATGCATCCAAATTTTTTTCTTACTCTGACTCTGAGTTCACATGCCTATTCATAGTGGTTTGACCCACGTATTTAAGCCGACATGTCATGATAAATCGTTGTGACTTATTCTCTGAGCTGACTTGTCATCTGTAGGCCAACTTGGTTGACTTTCACATCGTTTTTGCAGGCAGACTTCTTCTTTGGAGCATGGAGCTTGTCTTGGAGGGCTAATTGATACTAGGTTGACCCATGTACATTACATAAACGCTGAAGAAGAGCTCTTCAGTATAATCTTGACTCTTGGACTTTCTTAGACCTATGGAATGAGCAAGAAACTCGCTCCTATTAATTATAAAAATAATAATTCTTTTTCTTGACAAGTACAAAGATCAAAATTACATTGACAAATACCAAACCTAGTTACCCTTTTCTTCAATAGACCGAACCTAGTTACATTTTTCAATACTAGGTGCCAATTTATAGTTGTTTCTCCATGCGAATGGTCACGTCGTTTGGGTAGGTTGACTTGTCTCCTAGAGGGTTGGCTTGGAAATTTGGAGGGACAAATGTCACTTTACAAAAATCTAATTTTCTTCTTTTGCAAGGGTCATGAAGAACATGCCCTTTTACATTTTCTTTTGACCAAAACAAAGCATGAAGAACATGCTTGATAATAAAAATAATAATAATACTTTTTTTTTCTTTTTTTGTTTTTACATAATGATACAAGTACAATAATTATGAAGACCAAACCTAGTTACCATTTCTAACACATGAAAGATGGAAAACTCAAGAATTACTAATCAAACACCAAGTCTTGTCATGAAGGCGCAACCATATAAAAGGACAATATTAACTGAACATTGCATGAACTTCAATAGTATTCAAAAATATTAATAACATTCAAGCATAATGAGCATATCCAACATATATGGTTTGCTTCTCAGCGAAGCATTTTATAGAGTTTTAAAATAACTACCCTGAGAAATTGATTACTAAAGGCTCGATTATAAATCGACATCTCAGACTTCTAGTTCTATTAAGACTCTAATTCACATGATTTGCTATCAAGGATGTGAATCGCGTGAGAAACACATCACCGTTCCTGGATTTCTTCGTGATCTCACTCACTTGATAAGGAATCAACCTCGCTTGGTACTTTGTTCTGATGCCTGGTGTATTTCAAATGCGCCATGTCACTGTTGCCTGTAGGCTTGACTTTGAGATTGTGGTCAACTAGGATTCTTCTGCTTGCGCCCAATAGGTGGAAATCCGTGTAGCCAAACATTTGGCATCTTCCCATGTGCTTTGGTTGATTTGTCTCCCATGGGATCTATTCGAACCTTGGATTCAACTGCAAAATGTTAGTGAGGTTGCAAATTGTGTCAAATTTTGTAACTCATGCAAATTAAGTCAAGTTTATAAAGAAAACATATATAATTGAGAGAATACTGGACCTTTACCTTATTGCTTATTTATGTAGCTTTGATGGCTTTTTATTTCAAAACACTAGTGTAGTGATATGAGAAAGAGTGGCAAATGAGTGAAAGAGAAAGGTAACAAACTGTCAAAAAGATGCAATTCTTGTGGCCCAACAAGGATTTCATGAAAATGGAGTTTATTCCCCGTGAGGCTTCTCCTTAAAAATATCTATGTATTCTATGGTGAATGTTATGCAGTTAATCATCTATTCCTTATTCTATTTAATGCTTGATGAAGGAAATAATCTAAGCTGTAATATTTAGTAGATGCAATGGAATTTTGGTTTGATAACATCCATCGTGTGTATACATTAGGTGATTTCAACTAAATAAAGGAAGGAATCTAAGCCATAGTATTTCTTAGGGGGAATATACTTTTGGTTTGATGACATATGTGGTGTAAACATATTAGGTGATTTCGACTTGTTCATTAGAAAGTGGAACAAGTTGATATCAAGACAAAGCTGTTGTTATCTTGAGTGTGTGGTTGGAAATCAATGGTGAGCATAGATTCAATAATTTGATGATGCATGTAGAAAGTATTATAGAACTTCTACAAGATTTGGTTTGAGTGAGGGTGACAAGGCTAAACCTGGATGAGAGAAAATTCCTAGTGGAGAAAAGAGGAATCCAAAGAGTCCTAAGATGGATCTTAAGAACAATTTTTCATGGGAAAAATGATCCTTGTACTTCTAAAATCCCTTATATAGTCAAGCTAAAGTACAGATAGAGCCTTACGATGGTAAGATGGACCTTGATCAACTGATTAATTTGTTGGGATAGCAAGAAGTCTATTTCAATTGTGATGGGTTTACTAACTCAAAATATTTATTTCTCTTGACTAAAGATGGAGGATATGTACAATTACGATGAGTCTCGATATAGTCTATGTCATGAAAAATTCCTTATTCCTTAATAAGAAAGAGCAAGTTGCAAATTGGGAGGATTTTAAGGCTGCCGTTAAGAGTCAATTCTGTCCTCTGGGGTATGGAGAAGAACAGAGTTTACATGGCACCATCTTAGAAAGACAAGGATAGGGATTTCAAGAACATAGATTCGATTTCAGGGGGTATGTAGCTCATTGGCTATCAACTAGTTTGAGAGGAAGACTATGACAAAGTATACTGGTGGACTACTCAATTACATCTTGAAGGAAGCAATTTTCTTTGAGTTGAAGACCCTTGATGAGGCATATATAAAGGCCCCATACATCAATAGCGAACATGAAATAAAACCAACTAATGGAATTAGTACTTTTATTTAGAAGAAAAAAAGACTGTAAATGGGAACAAATGGGAAAGGAGGAATTTTCCATGGGCATGTAGAAGAATAACTTGCATTGTGAACACTGTAAGAAGGATGATTATGACAAGGATTACTATTGAGCATTGCATCTCAAACTTATTCACAAGGGTTGGACTGAAAATAAATTCTTGAAAGTTTAGATGGTAGTAAGCAAATTAATAGAAGGAACATCAAACGCTGGTAACAGAGCTTGTTGATGGCTTAGTCAAAAAGTATAGACATTAGAAAAGGTGAGATTGTTGCGAAGAAAGACCTATTTGGAGTGAAGAAGTCCAGTTTTGTTTTCAAGCAAAGGTTGTTACACACAATGAGGGAAACATTGTTCTATTTAAAGATGCAAATTAAGAAGACCATGATGAAAAATATCTTTGATCTTGGTAGTTAGAAGAACCTAATTTTTGAGGCATTAGCAAGGCAAATAGGATTGGGAGAAAATGATGATTACATAAGGATGTAGAAAAGCAAGTCACTCGCTAGAGTAAGTTCGTATTTTGTATTTCAAATCATATTAGATGTAGTGCGATATTGTGCCATTACAAATATGTGAAGTTGTCTCTAGGAACCCTTATTTGTAGGATATAGATGTTATCTTAGAAGAGACAATAAGTGGAGGTTGATAAAGAAAGGACAATTCTACCTTATCAATTGCTACAAGGATACGAAGACAACATCCTTGATTTATGCTAACTAGGTTGAGGTCAATGAATAGTAGTAATGAATTTGTAATGTTGGTGGTAAGAATCGTAACCCACCAAAAATGGGTACCCCTAAGAGAATTCTCCTCCTAATCATCTTCTTCTAGCCGGTAGCCAACAACCCCTGACAACGACCTTGTAGTCGATGTGATGTGCCTTTCTATCTCCGCCATCTGCATCAACCATATGTTTCCTCGCCCATTTGTCAAGAGCACATGTTAGAAGGTGGGAAATCCAATCCAAAGGTATGTTATTCATTGTGCAATTAGGTGCTTATGCTTGTTTTTCATTTGGGCATTTGGCATGGATCATTTGGTGACTTGGAAAAAGGAAGGGCTTTGATCATGGTTTTGTTCCCTCACCTTAAATGAGGGGTTAATCTTCAATCCTAGTCCAATGGGACCTCCCTTAATGGCCCATGGCTTTAGGAAGGGCACTACTTGGGAAACCCTGATTGAGATAACGCGGTCCCCTTTTGCCATTCCATTCTTATCACTTCCCTCCATACATAGTGAGCCCTATACTCCACCTCCCATCTTTGGGTCCAAATGACCATGGTTCAACTGGGTTCTAGCGCACACCCCCCTCCCCTTGTCCACATGTTTGGGTTGGGCCTTGAAATGTTACCCTGAGATGTTGATGTAGCTAAAACAAAAGTAAAAATTATATCATGACCAAAAGCAAGAAACAAAAGAACAAGAAAATTATAAATGCAAGAGATGGTCAGGACATTAACATTGGCACATGGGAAAAAGCCAAGCATGAACTCTACCCCTTATCGTTATGGCCATCACCTGGTTCCTAGGGCCAATGTTGCCCTGCCACATCATAAAAGGAACCCTTGCATGTCCCAATTGTTAAGAACTCTAGGGCATCAAGGTTAAGTGATTTCTCTTCTATTGATAACTGCTTATGAATGCTTTTTACTTCTTAGATTAGGATCTTCTTTTACTTATGTTATTATAGTGTTATTCGTCATCAAACAACTACCAATGCATAAACCATAAAGAGACAAGAGACACAAAACTCTAGGGCATCAAGGTTAAGTGATTTCTCTTCTATTGATAACTGCTTGTGAATGCTTTTTACTTCTTAGATTAGGATCTTCTTTTGCTTATGTTATTATAGTGTTATTCTTCATCAAACAACTACCAATGCATAAACCATAAAGTGACAAGAGACACAAAATATAGGCTATTAGCAAGGGCCAAAATCTCTCCCACTTGAGAGGAAAACCCAAACAAATTCTTCTTCTTATCAAAGACTTCAATTGACGAATACTAAGACCAAGACCCTTGACCTATTTTCCACTCCAATACCAATACATAGCTTCTTAGCTTGACCCTTTCCTTGCTTGAGTCAGTGATGGTCAAACTGCTTATTCTTCTTTCCTTCAAGACTACTCTTTAGACTTCGGCTTCCTGCAATTTTCGGCTTCCTTCAGAAACCCTAGCACATGTGAAAGATCAAATTTGGAACCTTGATTCCCTTTGCTTTAGGTGGAGGTTGCTTCCTTGACAACTTAGCTTGAGATACACTTTTGTCTCCTCCTTGATTTGATCTTCTAATGGGACTACAATACTTCAGCCTCTTCTGCAATAGAAACTGTCCTTTTCTTCACACATGTGAGTGAGGATTAACCCTAAAACAGACCCAAACAATCCTCGCTCTTCCTTCCTTCTTTCGCTGGCTATGAGACTTGTTTCTAAGTAATTTCGCACTCCTAATTGTAGACTTGCTTGATCGAAAAACTCTGCCCCAAATGAAATCTGAGCTGCCCTATTTATATTGGTTTGCTCATCAAATAAGCTGAATTGAGTGAGGGTGAGTCGACATGTCTTTTGGAAGAGATCATTTATTCCATCTTGAAGGTGACTTGAGGGAGGTGCCTTTGCTTGGCCTTGGAGGGCCTTCTTATACATTTAATGACATACAAAAACGTAACATGCCCAAGAAGGGTCCTTCATACATGACATTGACTCAAATTGACTTTTATGACTTGATGACAAAACCTAAAGGCTCACAATGGGAGCCATAACTAAAAATAAAATTCCTTGCTCATGAAACCCATGAGACAAGGATTACAATGATAATTTTTATTTTTCTTCTTTACATCAATTACATAAATTCACTATTACACGTCATTATGAAGACTGAATCTAGTTACAATTTTCAACATTCCCTCTTAATTAGGGAGGTATTCATAATGGTAATTGGTCATTTCAATCTGAAGAATTCTCATAAGAGTCGGATTGGTAACTGTTAATTTAGGCAACAATGGTATGTTCTATGCTTTAGAGCAATTTTACTTCAATTTTTTATTAGCCCAATATCAATATCCAGTTTAGCAATCACATCAACATGATAGTAAAATGCAGATAGAACATAAACATAAACAGTGGAAGACAAGCCTGTTGAAGGAAGTGTAACTAGGTTCGGTCTTCATAAATGTACTTTTGATATTTGTACTTTTTATAATATATGTCAATGAGTTTCTTGCTCATTAAAGTAGGTCTAGCACATATCAAAGTGCTATAGGTGAGTCAAATAGTCGAGAAAATATTGAAGGCCTTAATGGCATGTTACACCGTGTATATATATATATATTAAAGTCAAAGGTAAAAACCTCCAAGCAAAGTGAAGTCTACTCCTATGCAATGGCACCTTCAAGAAGCTCCTTCAAGCATGCTACACCACCATGAAAATTATCAGCAGTTTGCTCAGCAAATCAGCCTCCATTTTGCACCTCAAAGTCGGCCTACAAACAGTTGATTAGTCGGTGTAAATGGAGGGACAATCCTCTATTTATAGATGCTGTCCACTCCAAATACAACGCATCAATTCAGCTCTGAAATCCACAAATGAAAGGAAGCGAAGAGGAATGGAGGAAACTGAGGTAAAGGGTCTACTAGGGCAGCAAAGCAAGGAGGAAGAACAACGAAGTTTGAAGGATTGTTTCTAGGGAAAACCGCAGTCACACGTGCGAGAAAAGGAGGGCTTTCTGTGGATAGATCAACAACAATATAATAATAGCATACTTCTCATTATTTGGGCTTGAAACTTAGGTCTATAATGCCTCTCATTGAAGCGAAGAAGGGACTCCCACATACAAAGGAGAAAGGAACCAAACTCACCATGAATCCTCCCACGCATGCAAGGATTTAGGGTTGTAGTGCTGCCACTTCAGGTCTGCAATCCCACATGAAGAAGAAGCTTGATTGGTGAAGAGAAGAAGAGCATCATCCTATGTGAGTAGGTACACCTAGAATCAAGAAGAAACATCTCTTCTAGATCTAGTATAAGAGAGCCTATCACCAAGGAGTAGTAGAACGAAGTGCCGGAAGGAGGACGAAGTGTCAGAAGGAGGATGAAGTGTCGGGAAACGAAATGCTGGAAGAAGTGTCAGAGTATAAGGTGTAGAAAGGAGGAAAGACTTGACTTGTGCTTGGAGGATCCTCTTGTCAGGGGTCTAGGGTTTGGCATTGATCAATAGAAGCTTCCATAAGAGAAATTCACTAAAGGGTTTTCCTCTCAAGAGAAGAGAGGTTTTGGCCCTGGCAGAGAGCCAACATCTTGTGTTCTTGTTTTTATGTTTTGGTAGTAGTTTGATAACACACATATGCACTAATAAGAAGAAGAAGAAGAATGAGCTAACAAGAAAAGTAAAATGACTCCACAAATTGTTATCAAGTAACAAAGAATCACACTACAGTACTTTGCCCTAGGTTCTTGATCAATAGAAGCTTCCATAAGTGAAATTCACTAAAGAGTTTTCCTCTCAAGAGAAGAGAGGTTTTGGCCCTGGCAGAGAGCCAACATCTTGTGTTCTTGTTTTTATGTTTTGGTAGCAGTTTGATGAAGTACACACATATGCACTAATAAGAAGAAGAAGAAGAATGAGCTAACAAGAAAAGTAAAAAGACTCCACAAATTGTTATCAAGTAATAAAGAATCACACTACAGTACTTTGCCCTAGGTTCTTCAACAAAGCCAAGACAAGAGGACACAAGATGTGGCACCAGCCAAGGACAAACCCCAATGTGGGGAAACCCTTGATCAAATCTTCTTTTAGTCTTCATTAGTTCAAAAGAGAGAGATAGTACAATTTACAAATTCTGATAATTTAGAACAACAACAAAAGAGTCCTAACTAGAAAAGTCAATGCTGGTCAACAGGGCAAATTTGACCCTCAAATATTCGGTCAACTTCAGTCAACTTCGGCCTTCAAGCATCAAGATGAAGCAACCCTCAAAACAGCTGAATTCTGCCCAATTAAAGTCTTGTCAAAGAGTCAACCTGGGGTCAGTGCTAACCACAGTCAATGCTGGTCAAACAGAGGTTAGATTGCCTCGGTTCTTGTGCCCATATCTGCGGCTTGCTAGGACAGAATTCCTCCACCCAAAATCGCACTAAAACAGGTCAATGCAACCCAAAATAGCCTTTTGGAAATTCGGTCAAACCTGGTCAACGTTGAAATAGAAAAATTTCTATCCTTTCCTTTGCACGTGTGGAGAGAGGAGATGCCCAAAAATCCGTACCCAATCAAATGAGGAGAGAGAGAGATGTGTGAAGATGATTGATGTCCAAATGAAGATGAGCCATCATGTATTTATCGGGAAACGTTAAGGATGAATAAAAGTGATTGTTGGGCTTCTGAGCCTACATGAGTTTGCTAGCTGACCTTGACAATTTGTCCATAATCAAAATAAATTCGTAACTTCATTTGTACATATCAGAATGGGATGATCTTTAGATCAATCCTACACCTTTCGGAGAGAGGAATCCAAGAAAAATATCAGCTGTCATAAATAAGATGACCCATGTGGAGTTTGGCCCTAGTTTCCAATTTTAACACTCCCTCTCAACCAGGGAGAACTCCACCTGCTAATCCATCTGCCAATCTGTACTATCTCTTCCATCAATGCATCGCTTTGCAC
>APFE030500676.1:0-17411 GCA_000404065.3 Pinus taeda | reverse complement strand
GCCACAACCCTTTTCAGGTGGGCTTGGGATTCTAGCCACTATGTCCCATCGATGTGGCCATGCCATTTGCAGCTACTCATGTAGATTCTTCTCATGTCCAGTCTGAAACAGATAAGGCAAACAGCTTCATTGAGCACATCCAACATATTCGCCAGCAGGTCCATGACATTCTGGAGAAATCTAATGCTAAGTACAAGCAACGACATGATCAACATCGGGCGCCACACAAGTTTCAGGTGGGTGACAAACTCTGGTTGCATTTGCAAAAGGAACGCCTTACCGGAGCCTATCAGAAACTCAGACCACTCCGATATGGCCCTTATACCATTACCAAGGCTCTGGGAGACAATGCATTTGAGCTCAGTATTCCCCCATTCCTTGGCCTGCCCCCGGTGTTCAATGTCGGCCGCCTTCGGCCATACTTTCCGCCATTACTAGACACGTCCGACATTGCAAGAACAACTCACACCCACACAGTTAAATCCAGCTTGCATGGAACAAGCTGCAACTGATCGGATCATGGACACACAGATCAAGCACACTCGCCAGCAGAATATCCAACTGTATCGAGTTGTCAAAGCAGGGCAACTCCTTCAGCAGGGCAAGTGGTTCACCAGGGAACAGGTTCAGCAGAAGTTTCCTCATCTCATGGAGGAGCTCAACGCAATGGGGACCATTGCTTCCTAAGGGGGGAGGAATGATCCAGGTGGATATTGGTGGCCACCTGCCAAGTCTACCTGGACCCCCACCATTGTCTTTCTCAACATTTTCAGTTTCCTTAATTGTAGCACAACTTACTATTTTTAGCAGTTTTTCGGGTCCTAAACTTCCGGAGCCGTTTTGAGGCCCTAAACGACGTTTTTTGGGAAATCTTGCTTCCGCGATTTTTTAGATAAAAAATCGTCTTTCCCGTCATAGTCCTCGGAGAGATCTTTCCAACGGGCTATCATGCGCGTCAAACGGAGATCGTATGCCAAAGTTACGACCCCGGGAAAGTTGATGTACCAATTTACCCAAACGGGGTCCATAGAGTTTGGCGTTTCATCTTCTAGGGTTAGGTTTTGGAATGTTAAGGGTTTTCCATTGTTTCTCAACAATAAATAGGCCTTCGAGCCTCATTGTAAGACAGTTCAGAGGCATGTAGCCACGCATCTCTTCTCAGAGATAAGCTACCATCGCCCTAGCTGTTTTATTTCTTTTTCTGGTTGTAAGCATATTTCAGTATTTTCCATTAATGAAATGAAGTATTATTTCCGCTGCATCTTTGTGTATATGGTTATCTCTGTATTTTATTGCGTTCCTGTTTAAATCCGGATCAAAGGCGAAGAGTAGTGGTAACGGAGTTCCACTGAAAAAGGAGGAGGAAGAGGATGCAACTCTCGCATCTGCAGGACAACAGGGGGTTCATAAGAGGAAGAAGAAAGATATCTCCAAGGTCAAGTGATTCAACTGTGGGGCGCTAGGACATTAGGCCTCTAAGTGCCCCAGGAAGAAAGACAAGGGAGAAATTTCCGACTCAAAGGCAGCTCCAACAAAGGCGGAGAAGGATGTCAAGATTGATGATGATTGTGCCATGAGTGCTCATGCGCCTCTAGGGAAGAGGTGGTGAGACATTGAGTTGTAGTCGAGAAGTCTACAGAAGAGGGGCAGGATCCTTGAGGTGCTCAAAACCTTGGATCACATCCGGCTATGGGAGCCCTTAAGACAGTAGCATGATGACATGTGTCGGGTGGAGCAAGGTGTGATGGAGCGACAAGGTAGTGCTAGAGTGCAGAAGTTTGTAGTAGCGCCATAGAGGTTGCAGAAATGCGAGAGGCACAAAGGTGTTTGCAGCAACGAAATGGCAGCAGAGGGACCACAGGATAGCAACAAAGGTAGCTTTAGCATCACGAGGCTTCCAGACTGATCGGGATGTCAGTGTTTGGGTGAAGTCAGTTACTTACTTCTCGGTAACTGAGTTGCAGTGCAACAGTTAGTAGTGGCAGTGCTATGGGTAACATGATGCAGCATGTTGAGAGGGAGCTGCAGTACAGATGTGGCAATGGTAGTGGCAGTGACAGTGTCATAGGCAACAGTACAGGAAGCAACAGTGTAGGGGATGTGAGACAGCATGCCAAGCATCAACACAGGTACCGATGCGGAAGATCAATGTGATGCTTCTATGGTGAGGCATTATTAGAGCACATTCTTCGCTAAGAGGGAGGGTTGATTTTTGGTAGCATCGGATGTGCTCTAGCCATGAAAATTGGTGGAAAGGCTAAGGCACATGAAATCTCCAAGACCCTGAAATCGTTTGGAGAAATTCCACCCGGATGGAGAGATATTAAAATAATTAATATTTTTAATGAGACCCTAAGTCTAAACTTAGGAAAATTAAAATATGAATGTGGATTAATATAATGTGGGTGAGAAAGTTCTAAGTAATGAGGATCAAGCCAGTTCTAATCATAGCCGTTGATTTGGGACTTAATCTTCTCCGTTGAATTGTCAACAGGAAAAGTATAAGAGGAGGCTTGAGGGTCAGTTGGAGACACACTAAGAGAGATCAAGAATTCGATATTCTGGGGTTGGGTTTGCTGAGGAAATCGAGTGAGTGATTAGTTGCAGTGAGGGGCAGTTCAGCAAGGGATTTCGATCCAAGGCTGAAGAATACATATCAGAGAGGCAACAAAGTGCCGGAAGAGGCAGCGCAGAGCTTAGGAGGGTTGACGCAGAGGCTAAGGAGGCCAGCGCGGAGGACGCAAAGTGCTGTAGAGGCTAATGCAAAAGGTGAAGAGGGCTTTAGAGGCAGCGTTGGGAGAGTCTGTGGGGCAGACTGGGAACTGATGTTTTGACGCAGAGCTGAGAGAGGGTGATGCAGTTCCAAAGCAGTGCTTGGAGCAACTTTCTCTATCCAGCACAAGGAACAACCGAAGTCAATGTGGGATTGTTCATCCGGTCACTGATTTGCTGGAATATGTCTCTGGAAAGAGGTACTACTGCCGAGGATATTCTTTGAAGGGTGAGCCATTTTTGGCACCCTAGTTTTATTCATAAATCTGCTTGATAATAAAACCCTCATATAAGCTGCACCGGTTTCTCGAGTTGGGTTTTTCCAGGGACGATTGTCCAAAAATAACGGTGTCCCTTGTGTTGTCTTAGTTTATTTCAGTTGTTGATCTATATATTTGTGAACGCTGCAATTGTGTTTACTTTGATGTTTATGCAGTTAAATAACTTGTTAATGTTAAGAGTAAACCAGAAATTGCAGTAGGGGTTTCTAATGTGTTAGATTCAGAAATTTTCATGTGTTATCAGAGTGATTGCAGATCAAGAAAGACTGAAGACACCAGTCGAAAAAATATGAGAATTTGCAACAGAGAAGTAGTTGTTCCGAGAGACATTGTTCTATAGTTGAAGAGGCAAGAGGAGGAGTGACACAGTTCAAAGAGGGTGACGCAAAGGCTCACGTAGAGCCCACGTTAGCATTTTGAGCCAGGAGAAGGGCCAACGTAGAGGCAGAGAGGGGCAGAACAGGCTCACATAGAGCCACATCATCTTTCTTAGCAAGGAAGGATTGACCCAATTGGCCGGGAGGAGCAGATTCAACCCACACAGTGATTGCGCAGAGCTTGAAGGGCTCAGATTCTTCAGTTGCAGGGGCTAAGGGAGATGTGCAGATTGTGATTTGAGGAGCTGGTGGGAGGTTGTTTTTGTTAGTGCATAACAGTGATTAAGGAGACGAAACCAAGGTAGAGGGAAGCACTACCTCAACATATTTCTAGCCAAGAAATCTAGATCCGGATTGCAGGGGCAAAGGAGGATTGGAGAGGAGTGGTTCCACAGTTGGCCAGAGGATTTTTAGGAGGGAAATCAGGACTCATATGGAGTCTAGTGGAGAAGAGAAGAGATGGCAGTGAACGGATTGAGGGATCAGGACAGATTGGACGAGGCTTCCAGTTTTGTCATCCGAAAGGCTAGGATCCTGGCAATCCTTGATAAACATCGCATCAAGGACTGTGCCTTGAGAACAGTAGCTGTCCCAGTTGACCCAACTACAAATGAGAAGTATGAGGAGGCCCAGGCGAAGGCGAAATGCATGATTCTAGATGGGGTCAAGGATCATGTCATACCACATATTGCTGAGAAGAACACAACAAGGGAAATGTGGCAGACGCTGAGCCCCTTATACCAAGGCTCTTCCGTGTAGCGGAAGATGTTATTGGAAAATCAGCTGAGGTCATATCAGATGCAGAAAGGAGAGGAGATAGATCGATTCCTTCTTAGGATGCAAGGAATTCACGACCAGCTTACTTCTGTGGGGTCTACAATGGATCCGAAGTTCATGGTCAGGACTACCCTGAATGCAGTCTCCGAGGAGTGGGAGACATTTATCCAAGACATTTTGGGCAGAGCGACTCTCCCCCAGTTGGGAGAAGATGTGGGCAACTCTTCGACAGGAAGAGCTCAGGAGATTGACCAAGGCAGGGAGTAGCAATAAGGGAGTTTGAATGAAGAAGGAGGAGGAAGAGGTTGCAGCTGTCGCATCTGCGGGACAACAGGGGTTCAAAAGAGGAAGAAGAAAGATATCTCCAAGGTCAAGTTCTTCAACTGTGGGGAGCTGGGACATTATGCCTCCCAGTGCCCCATGAAGAAAGGCAAGTAAGAAGCTTTCTACTCAAAGGCAGCTCTAGCAAAGGCGGAGAAGGATGTCAAGATTGATGACGATTGTGCCATGAGTGCTCATGCGCCTCTAAAGAAGAGATGGGGAGACATTGAGCTGTAGTCGAGAGGACTACAGAAGAGGGGCAGGATCCTTGAGGTGCCCAAATTCTTGGATCACATCTGGCTACGGGAGCCCTTAAAGGCAGTAGCATGATGACATGTGTCAGGTGGAGCAAGGTGTGATGGAGCGAAAAGGAAGTGCTAGTGTGCAGAAGTCTGTAGCAGCGCAATAGAAGTTGCAACAGTGTGAGAGGCACAAAGGTGTTTGCAGCAGCGCAATGGCAGCAGAGGGAGCACAAGATAGCATGAGAGCTACCTTCAGCATCACGAGGCTTTTAGACTGACCGGGATGTCAGTATTTGGGTGAATTCAGTTACTTACTTATAGGTAATTGAGTTGCAGTGCAGCAGTTAGCAATGGTAGTGCTATGGGCAACATGATGTAGCATGTTGAGAGGGAGCTGCAGTACAAATATGGCAGTGATAGTGTCATGGGCAGCAGTATAGGAAGCAGCAGTGTAGGGGATGTGAGGAAGCAGGCCAAGCATCAACACAGTTACCGATGCGGAAGATCAATGTGATGCTTCTGTGGTGAGGCATTACTAGAGCACATTCCTCGCTAAGAGGGAGGGTTCATTTTTGGTAGCATCGGATGTGATCTAGCCATGAAAATTGGTGGAAAGGCTAAGGCACATGAAATCTCTGAGACCCTGAAATCGTTTGGAGAAATTCCACCTGGATGAAGAGATATTAAAATAATTAATGTTTTTAATGAGACCCTATCTCTAAACTTAGGAAAATTAAAATATTAATGTGTATTAATATAATATGGGTGAGAAAGTTCTAAATAACGAGGATCAAGCAAAATCTAATCTTAGCCATTGATTAGGGACTTAATCTTCTTCGTTGAATTGTCAACATGAAAAGTATAAGAGGAGCCTTGAGGGTCAGTTGGAGACACACCAAGAGAGATCAAGAATTCGATTTTCTGAGGTTGGGTGCGCTAAGGAAATCGAGTGAGTGATCAGTTGTAGTGAGGGGCAGTTCAACAAGGGATATCGATCTAAGTTTGAAGAATACATATCAGAGAGGCAGCAAAGTGCCAAAAAAGGCAGTGCAGAGCCTAGGAGGGCTGATGCAGAGGCCAAGGAGGCTAGCATAGAGGGCCGTAGAGGCTGATGTAGAAGCCGCAGAGGCTGACGCAGAAGTCAAAGAGGGCTTCAGAGGCAGCGTTGGGAGAGTTTGCGGGGCAGACTGGGAGTTGATCAGTTGACGCAGAGCCGAGAGAGGGTGACGTAGTTCCAAAGTAGTGCTTGGAGCAGCTTACACTGTCCAGCACAAGGAACAACCAGAGTCACTATGGGATTGTTCTTCTATTTGCTGATTTGCCGGAATATCTGTCTCCAGATAGAAATACTAGTGCCGAGGATATTCTCTGAAGGTTGAGCCATTTTTGGCACCTTATTGTATTCAGAAATCTGCTTAATAATAAAACCCTTATACATGCTGCATTGGTTTTCTTGAATTGGGTTTTTTCGGGGACGATTGTCCAAAACTCACAGTGTCCCTTGTGTTGTCTCAGTTTATTTCAATTGTTGATCTGTATATTTCTGAAGGCTACGATTGTGTTTACTTCGATGTTTATGCAGTGAAATAACTTGTTAATGTAAAGAACAAGTAGGAGATAGTAAACCACAAATTGCAGTAGGGGTTTCTGATGTGTTAGATTTAGAAATTTTCACATGGTATCAGAGCTATTGTAGATAAAAAAAGACTGAAGAGCCGAAGAAATCTGAGAATTTGCAGCAGAGAAGCAGTTGTCCCGAGAGACATCGTTGTTCTAGAGCTGAAGAGGCAAGAGGAGTGACGCAGTGCAAAGAGGGTGATGTAGAGCCCGCGTCATCATTCTGAGCCAGGAGAAGGGCCAACGTAGAGGCAGAGAGGGGCAGAACAGGCTCACCTAGAGCCACATCATCTTTCTCAGCCAGGAAGGATTGATGCAGTTGGCCGGCAGGAGCAGATTCAACCCACGCAGTGATTGCGCAGAGCTTGAAGGGCTCAGATTCTTCAGTTGCTAGGGCTAAGGGATATGTGCAGATTGTGATTTGAGGAGCTGGTGCGACGTTGTTTTTGTCAGTGCAGAATAGTGTTTAAGGAGACGAAACCAAGGTAGAGGGAAGCACTACCTCAACATATTTCTAGCTGAGAAATCTAGATCCGGATTCCAGCGGCAAAGGAGGATTGGAGAAGAGTGGTTCGACAGTTGGCTAGAGGATTTCCAGGAGGGAAATCAGGATTCAGAGGGAGTCTAGCAGAGAAGAGCAGAGATGGCAGTGAACGGATTGAGGGATCAGGATAGATTGGACCGGGCTTCCAATTTTGTCATCTAGAAGGCCAAGATCCTGGCAACTTGCATAAACATCGCATCAAGGTCTATGCCTTGAGAACAGTAGCTGTCCCAATTGACCCGACTGCAAATGAGAAGTGTGAGGAGGCCCAGGCGAAGGCGAAATGCATGATTCTAGATGGGGTCAAGGATCATGTCATATCACATATTGCTGAGAAGAACACAACAAGGGAAATGTGGTAGACGCTGAGCACCTTATACCAGGGCTCTTCCGTGCAACGGAAGATGTTATTGGAAAATCAGCTGAGGTCATCTCAGATGCAGAAAGGAGAGGAGATAGATCCATTCCTTCTCAGATTGCAAGAAATTCGCGACCAACTTATTTCTGTGGGGTCTACATCGGATCCAAAGTTAATGGTTAGGATTGCCTTGAATGCAGTCTCCGAGGGGTGGGAGCTGTTTGTCCAAGGTATTTTGGGTAGAGCGACTCTCCCCAGTTGGGAGAAAATGTGGGCAACTCTTCGACAGGAAGAGCTCAAGAGATTGACCAAGGCGGGGAGTAGCAGTAAGGGATTTCGAATGAAGAAGGAGGAGGAAGAGGATGCAACTATCGCATGTGCGAGACAACATGGGGTTCAAAAGAGGAAGAAGAAAGATATCTCCAAGGTCAAGTGCTTCAACTGTGGGGAGCTGGGACATTATGCCTCTCAGTGCCCCAGGAAGAAAGGCAAGGGCGAAACTTTCGACTCAAAGGCAACTCCAGCAAAGGCGGAGAAGGATGTCAAGATTGATGACGATTGTGCCATGAGTGCTCATGCGCCTCTAAAGAAGAGGTGGGGAGACATTGAGCTGTAGTCGAGAGGACTACAGAAGAGGGGCAAGATCCTTGAGGTTGTCAAACTCTTAGATCATATCCGATTATGGGAGCCCTTAAAGACAGTAGCATGATGATAGGTGTCGGGTGGAGCAAGGTGTGATGGAGTGACAAGGCAGTGCTAGAGTGCAAAAGTCTGTAGCAGTGCAGTAGAGGTTGCAACAGTGCGAGAGGCACAAAGGTGTTTACAACAACACAATGGTAGCAGAGGGAGCATAGGATAGCAACAGAGGTAGCTTCAGCATCACGAGGCTTTTAGACTGACCGGGATGTTAGTATTTGGGTGAAGTCAATCTCGGTAACTGAGTTGCAGTGCAACAGTTAGCAGTGGCAGTGCTATGGGTAGCATGATGCAACATGTTGAGAGGAGCTGCAGTAGAGATGTGGCAGTGTCATGGGCAGCAAAATAGGAAGCAACAATGCAGGGAATGTGAGGTAGCAGACCAAGCATTAGCACAGGTACCGATGCAAAAGATCAATGTGATGCTTCTATGGTGAGGCATTACTAGAGCACATTCCTCACTAAGAGGGAGGGTTGATTTTTGGTAGCGTTGGATGTGCTATAGCCATGAAAATTGGTGGAAAGGCCAAGGCACATGAGATGTCCAAGACCCGGAAATCGTTTGGAGAAATTCCACCCTGATGAAGAGATATTAAAGTAATTAATATTTTTAATGAGACCCTAAGTCTAAACTTAGGAAAATTAAAATATGAATGTGTATTCATATAATATGGGTGAGAAAGTTCTAAATAACGAGGATCAAGCAAGATCTAATCTTAGCCGTTGATTAGGGACTTAATCTTCTCCATTGAATCGTCAACCGGAAAAGTATAAGAGGAGGCTTGAAGGTGAGTTGGAGACACACCAAGAGAGATCAAGAAGCCGATTTTTTGGGGCTGGGTTTGCTGAGAAAATCGAGTGAGTGGTCAGTTGTAGTGAGGGGTAGTTCAGTAAGGGATTTTGATCTATGGCTGAAGAATACATATCTGGGAGGCAACAAAGTGCTGAAAGAGGCAGCGCAGAGCCTAGGAGGGTTGATACAGACGCTAAGGAGGCCAGCGCAGAGGACCCAGAGGGTCGTAGAGGTTGATGCAGAAGCCGTAGAGGGTCGTAGAGGCTGATGCAGAAGCCATAGAGGGCTTCTTAGACAACCTTGGGAGAGTCTGTGGCGTAGACTAGGAACTGATCAACTGACACAGAGCCGAGAGAGTGTGATGCAGTTCCAAAGCAGTGCATGGAGCAGCTTTTGCTGCCCAGCGCAAGGAACAACCAGAGTCACTGTGGGATTGTTCATCCAGTTGCTGGTTTGCTGGAATATCTGTCTCCGGATAGAGGTACTACTGTCGAGGATATTCTCTGAAGGGTGAGCCATTTCTGGCACCCTAGTTGTATTCAAAAATCTGTTTAATAATAAAACCCTCATATATGCTGCACCAGTTTTCCCGAATTGGTTTTTTCCGGTGACGATTGTCACTAGTACGGATGCAATGTTACCAGTGGTAGTGCTAGCAACATAGCAGATGCAACATTTGAGAGGGAACTGTAGTACAGATGGAGCATTGGTAGTGGTAGTGTCAAAGGCAGCAGTAGAGTCGCATCAACACCGTAGTAGTTGGTGGACATCATGTCAGACATCAACAACGCAGAGGACGATGCTTCAGAGTCAGAGCAGTATGTAACAACAATATATTGCTAGAGCACATTCCTTGCTAAGAGGGAGTGTTGATTTGGGGTAGCATCAGATGTGCTCTAAGCCTCAAATTTTGCAGAGAGGCTTGGGCACATGCATTCCAAAGAACACAGAAACCGTTTTGGGAAATTCCACCCATAAACGATTATATTAAAATAATTAATATTTTTAATGGGGTTCCTAAGTCTAAACTTAGGAAAATTAAAATATTAATGGGTATTAATCTAATTGTGGGTGAATCTTCTAGATAAAGGTGGAGATCAAGTCAAAACGATCTGAGCCTTTGATTAGGAGTTAATCTAGGTTGTTGGTTGTCCAATAGGGAGATATAAGAAGGGGCTTGAGGGTCATTTGGAAAATACACCAAGAGAGATCAAGAAATTGATTTTTTAAAGTGAGAAGTTCTCAAGAGGAAACATCGATTGAGGAGATTTTTTGCAATTGAGGGGCAGGGATAGCAGCTTCCAGAGAGAGATTCTTAGCCAGAGAATCATCAACAGAGAGGCAAAGAGTGATCTAGTAGCCTTGACGCAGAGGCTGACGCAGTGTCACGCAGAAGCAACGTAGAGGGAGAGAGAGAAAGTCGAAAATCAGAGTAGAGAGTTAGTTTCAATAGCCAGAAGACGACGTGTGAGACTGGGAGGCTGAGAGCAGTGACTCTGGGTTACTGATTGATTCCCTAGTTGGGTGACGCTGTGCCTGAGAGGGTTGACGCTGGGACAACATAGAGGCAGCGTAGGGATTGCCAGGGGCACCTCATCCAACAACTGGAACAACCGAGACTTTTTCTCAGCGATTGTGTGAGGTAATATCACTAGGCTTCTGCCAGTATTTCTCTCTGTAAATGAATAACCCTGTGAGGTATTCAACGATGTATTCAAAATTTGCTACTGCTTAATAATAATAAACCCTCAGAACTGTTGCACCAGTTTTCCCACATTGGGTTTTTCTAGGGACAATTGTCCAAAAATAACAATGTCCTACGTATATGTATTTCCTTGCTCAGTTTCTATGTTTTGGAATCATATTTAGGTTGGTGTAGACTTCTTTAGTAATTTACGATCTATGTGAAGTAGATTCAGTTGCTTGTAGTAGGATTCCTGAGATTGTTAGATCTAGGAATATTCACAGGAACTAACCCTAGTGGAAGCTGGTCAAGTTAATGACTAAGTTGTGATTGACTTTGATTGATTTGTTTGTATGAAATCTAGGATTTGTTTGAATCCCTAGTGAAAAATCTAACATATGTATATTGAAAGGTTGTTAGATGCTTTGTAGATCTATACTTGTGTGAACTGTTTCTAGGGTTTGCTATATGTTGTAGTAAGGTATGTCATACCTTTGGAATACACATCGAAACCCTAGATGGAATGAATGTTGTCATTAAGTAGTCTAGGGTGTATAACAAAGACCCTAGCAAGATGTTGAAGAGTATATGTCTCTTGTTTAAAAGTCTGGGTATATGATTTATATAAAGATGAAATGCTTCCATGATTCTGATATGGTTAACTTTATGCTTCTATAGATTTGGTTGTATTTGCTATCTAAAGCTATGCAGGTACACAAACTTAAACTTGGTGAAGATTCTCGACGTGACAAGCAAGCTGTGTTAGTACACAATCTTCAACTTGGTGAAGATGTTCGATGTGACAAGCATGATGAGGATGATGATAACTCTGATGAAATGGTTGGAAGCCACGAAAGATTTTCCGATGTCAAAAAGAAGAAGCTGATTTCCTAGAGGAAGCATGAATAGAAGAGATCTCCCTAAGATTAAGAGGGAGTCTGGATGAAGAGGTGCTTCCTGGTTGAGAGGGAGGGCATAGCTTGGTTTTGATTGAAAGAATGTATTTCAGAGGATATGTTGTTGGATGAGAAGTAGGAAAGGAAAGGATATAATTGAGGAATCTTCTGTGAAAAATTTAGTTGATAGTCCTACTATGAAAGACCTCGAAGGTTTGTATTTGATTATGTGCATGTGAAAGTATGTTATTGATTGGGTTTGTGTTTGTATAGGTGAATCTCTCAAAGGATTTCATAGCATGCTGGTAACCAATCAGGTTGATTGGGAGAGATTGGTCATTCTTGATTTGTTGGATTAAGGGATGTTGAGGCTTTGTGAGTGAAGCATTGCCTGGGAAGACATCTGACTGAAACTTTGTGTTGATGGCTGAGTCCCGAAGTTGGAAAGATGGTGTTGATCAAAGAGCTTTGTTTGGATACACACTTGGATTTTAGCTTGATGGTTAGCAAGTAACCCTAAGTGTACCTAAAGAGGCTGAAAGCTTGAGTCCATCTTAGTCCCACCTGGATAGATTGCGTTGGTCAGGAATCTAGTCCATGGCATTGCGATGCCTAAAGATCTTCATGGTTCATATAGTTTGAGATCTTCCATTATATTTGTACATTATGAATACATCCCTAGTTAAGAGGGAGTGTTGGAAAATGTGACAATGTTCGGTCTTCAATAATGTACTTGAATCACTATGTATTGTACTTGTCAAAAGAATAAAGAAAAGAATTATTATTATTATTATTGTCACTTATTAAAGCATGGGTTTCATGGGTCACCGTGTTTTAGGTCAAAGTCCCCATTGTGGACTTCTAGGATTTATTCTGAGTCTATAGAATTATTGTACATTTAAAGAGACCCTTCTTGGGCTTTTGAATCATGTAAAAAGGTTAAGTATTGAGTCAAGTATGAATTATGTAACCTCCACACCATGTCGCCCTAAGAGAAGATCAAGTCGACCTAAGGACCCCATTCGACCCCACAAGAAGCCTATAAAAGGAAGGTCATCGAATTCATTTGGAGCATCATTCTCTCCTCAAGTTTGAATTCTCTTGTAGCTGGGAAGAAGTACGAAAATCTCTTGTTGCTGGGCAGAAGTGCGAAGTTCTCTTGTAGCTGGGAAAAGGTACGAAGTCTGTTGTCGGGAAACCAAAGTGAATGTGAGTTTGGGGAAGTTTAAGGAGACAAGGAAAAACGAAATTTTGGTCTCTCTCTCTCTGTTTCGTGTCTTGGATTGGGAGATCAAAGTCTTCCAAGTTTCACTGTTGCCGGAAGCTGCCAGTTAAGTTGCTGCATAGTTGAAGTTGCTGGGAAGAGGTCGAAATTCTGGGAGATTGACTTGGTGTAGAGGGAAGGTTTGGTCTTGGTCTAGGTGAAGAGTCCCAAAGAATACTATTGAAAGGAGGAATTATCTTGATTGGGTTTTCCCCTCAAAGGGGGTTTTCCCTAGCATGTGCCGACATCTTGTGTCTATTGTTTTATGTGCTGCTGCTTTTGGTAATTGCTTGATGAACTAAAGAAATAAGCTATAAAGAATCGTAATAATAAGAAACATCACAAATAATTATCAATATCAAGAAAATCTTTACTGCCTTTCTGATTTTCCAACACTTCCTAGGGAGGTAACACTATTACGTGATCAAAGCCCAAATTTGGAAGGGAAGCCCCACATGAAGTGTCAATTTTCCGTTGAATAGCAAGCTTGGTCCACTTAGATGCATTAATGACTATTTTACCTAATGGTGAAGTTGTAACACTAGACATTTTGTGTGATTGGCATATGTATTTCATCATGGGTGGGCAACTTAACTATGGCCCACTTCCACTAGAGGAGCATAATGACACCCTATAGGTGAACTGTTGAGAGTGATGGGACTCCTACCACTTGCAGAGCATCATTCCATTCCATGGGCGCCTACAACACCCTTAGCAACTTGCACTTCGCCCCACATTAGTCTTGGACCAACATGCCCCAACTGACTTAGTACTGTACACATGGTTTTGTAGTTGATTTGAGGCCCAGATGAGGTTTTTCTCACCCCTTGAGACATGGGAGGGATAACACCTAAGTCACAGTGTTCATCAAACTTCTAGGTAGAATTTCGCAATTCGGTGAATCCCAAATAATATATAAAGTTCGTCCTAGTTCGATGAGGTTTTCCGCTACCAACCACTTTTGTGTATTGCTATGGGTTTTAATGGTAGTTTTCCACATGCCTTGATGTGGGTTTTATATAGAGATTTCCACATGCCTTGATGTGGGTTTTATATAGAGATTTCCACATGCCTTTACCAATTCTGCTTATCTTCTCCATGCCATTGACAGAACCTGTTTTAACCATAAACCTCATTGTTGTATTGCTAGTGTTAATTCCCTACACTAGGCAACTGCAACTGTGACTTCACACCTTTGTACCTATGGTGAGTTTGCGATTCACCATTTGTGATGGTCACACTGTGATGACTTACGCCCAACCAATGTTCGCTTTCATTGTGCAATTAGGTGCTTATGCTTGTTTTTCATTTAGGAATTTGACATGGATTATTGGGTGACTTGGAAAAAGGAAGGGATTTGAATGTGGTTTTGTTACCTCACCTTAAATGGGGGGTCAATCATCAATCCTAGTCGAGTGGAACCTCCCATTCGATACTTACCACTTCCCTCTATACATTGCAAGACCTATACTCCACCTCCCATCTTAGGTCCACATGACCATGTGTCAACTGGGTTCTAGCATATATTCCCCTACCCTTGTCCACATATCTGGGTCGGGCCTTGAAATGTTACCCTGGGACGTTGATGTAGCTAAAAGAAAAGTAAAAAGCATATCATGACCAAAAGCAAGAAATAAAAGAAAAAGAAGATTATAAAATGCAATAGATGGTTAACACGTGGGAAAAAGCCAAGCATGAGCTCTACCCCTTAACATTATGGCCATCACTCGGTTCATAGGGCCAATGTTGCCCTGCAACATCATAAAAGGAACCCTTGCATGTCCCAACCATTGGTGGGCGATGAATTGCCCCAACTTTAAGGGGGTGACCCACTGCTACACATCATTCACAACATGTTCTCATTTACTATAGATTCAAGCAGTAATAGAAAGAAAAATCAAGAAAAGGCAAAAGACAATTAGAGGGGTGGAAAAACAAAGTCCAGGGTAACTCATGCATCAACGATTGATGCCTCCTCACATCTGTATGCCCAAAATGTGGATTTTCTCGTCATTGCTAACCCCTTGACCATGGCATATGGCCCAGAGACCCCTTTGCCTCCTCTGATCCATCATTATTCACATGAAATCTATTGGTTGAGGGATGCACTAGGGACTTGTCTTGCCCCTTAGGAGTTGGGATCACCTAATAAGATCATCCATTAGCCACTCCTACCTAGGGAGGTAACACTATTACATGATTAAAGCCCCCAATTTGGAACCGTTAAATAGCAAGCTTGGTCCACTTAGATGCATTAATGATTATTGTATCCAATGGTGAAGATGTAACACTAGAAATTTTGTGTGATTGGCAGATGGTCTTCATAATGGGCTGGTCAACTTAACTAAAGCCCAAGTCCACTAGAGGAGCATTATGACACCCTGTAAGTGAAGCGTTAAGAGCCATGGGACTCCTACCACTTGCAAAGCATCATTCCATTCCATGGGCACTTACAACACCCCTAGCAACCTGCATTTCGCCCCACATTATTCATGAGATGATGCACTTGGACCAACATGCCCCAGTTGGCTTAGCAGTGTACACATGGTTTGCAGCTGATTTGAGGCCTAGATGAGGTTTTTCTCACCCCTTGAGACATGGGAGGGCTAACACCTAAGTCATAGGGTTTGTCGAACTTCTAGGTTGAAGTTCGAAATTCGACAAACCCCAAAGAATGTTTAAAGTTGTTATGGTTCAATGAGGTTTTCCACTGCCAACCGCTTCCATGTATTGCTGTGGGTTTTAATGGCAGTTTTCCATGTGCCTTGATGTGGGTTTTACATGTCATAGAGTTTTCCGCATGCTTTTGCAATTCTGCGTATCTTATCCATACCATCGACTGAACCAATTTTAACCATCAACCTCGTCACTGTATTGTGGTGTTGTTAATTCCCTACACTAGGCAATTGCGACTGTGACTTCCCACTTGCAGGCCTGTGTTGAGGTTGCGATTCGCCATATGTGATGGTCACACTGTGATGAATTATGCCTAACCAGTGTTCATTTACAGACTACCGTAAAAAATTAAAGTGGTTAATTATGATTTTTTTTAAATTTGTATATTGTACATTATTTATTATTAAAACCATGCTGCTCTATGGGTTCACTTCATCCCACACGACTGTTCAACGGCTCACCCATCGCTTAATGGTCTAATATATATATATATCTGATATCATATAATATTTTTATCACTTTATATATATATACACATTGTATTAATTGTTAAACTATCAATTATATATATAGATATATAGTTGAACTTAAATTCGAACCTCATTGAAAAATTTGAACCTGATTTGAATTCAATGGTTGCCGAACCCGAGCCATGTGACTTAGGCTAGCACCATCCTCAATGCCCTCAACTTAGGAGTAGAACCAAGCTATTTCACCACCAGGAGACCCATGAGACCAACTTTTGTGCCCCAAACAAAAAATGGGGTCCACAGGATGATTTGCATGGAAGTCTAGGGGCCAACCCCTAGACCTTGATTTTTGGAGCCCTCTACATTCATTTTGGCACTAGAGGAGCCCAACGCTTGCCTACACATGCATGATGTCAACACTTTGGCCCTCTTATTGGTTGATTGTTATGTTTTCACATTGGCTATAAGGCCGGCTTGTGATCTTACTTGGTATTTTCCCATTATTTTATTAGTTGAGGGGCTAATAGGCTTAAATTAGGCATCATTGGACACATATATATTAGAGAGACCTCATATTATCTCTCTCATCATCAAACTTGTGAATTTCAGACCTCTTAGAAATTTCGCACTTCTTGTGGGTGGATTGGAGATTCTTGGAATGTATTTTGATGTATGGAAGCTTAATTTGGATTGTCTTTGGAGCTACTCCTTGGAAAATGGATGGATATATTGCATGTTATCTTGTAAATGCTCTTTGTTGAATATTATCATTTTGAATGTCTAATGTATGGAACTATTGCTTCTAGATTATGTTAGTTTTTGCCCTAATTTGTTGAAAGGCTTTCTAGATGAATGTTGCATATGTTATTCATGCATAACATGTAATGAATGTTCCTATTGGCGAATCTTTTTAAATCTCTCCCGAGAAACTCCATTTATCATTGAGTGGGTAAATGTTGGAATTTTGATACCTAGGGCATCAAATTTTGGCCTTCTTAGAAACGAATTAGGCTTATCTAGAGCCATCCTTGACTCCATATACCCATAGGACAAAGCACTGGTCCAATCACTTGATGGTCAACCTTAAATTTTCTCCATAATTTTTTCTTCTCAAATTCGGTCCTTTTAAGGCTAGGGAGAAGAATTAGGTCTTGGAGTGAAATTTTAGAGAGGAGGCTTTTTGGTGATTTGAGACCCTAAACATCAAGAGATAGTTCTAGGCTACATAACTTATCAATTTGATGGTCATCCACTCAAATTTCATCAATAACATCTCTTGCCCTAGGTGTTGCCCTAAGAGGCAAACCCTAATTTCTTTTCCCTCATCTTGACGATTTTCTTGAGGGTTTCATGAGCGTTGTATTAGTTCATTATCATCATAAGAAACTCTTTCTAGGGGGCCTTGACTTTGTGAATACCTATTATCATCGAAAACCTCAAAACCCTACGTCTTGAGCCTTCCTTTGAAAGCGATTTGCTTCTTTGAAGCTTTGTACCTTTATTGTGCCTCTTTTTGAATGAGCTTTAGTAGGGTCACTTTGTGCCTTGTACCAGGACTCCTGTTAAATTTGGACAACTAGGTCCAAACTCCATGTTCTGATGATCAGATTAAGAGGCTAATATTTTTGTTGGATTCCTCTTTC
>APFE030500675.1:0-34969 GCA_000404065.3 Pinus taeda | reverse complement strand
GTACTAGCTCTTGTCGTAGTTGTCACTTGGTCAGCTGGCACAAGTCCGCTAGGGCTCAAGCCAACTTCTATAGGCTCACAGAAGAAGCTTTATCAATGATGGACGAAAGCTAGCTCAAAGGAGGCTAAGCTAATTGACAAAAATGAACTAAAAGTAAATCAAAGCATGTAACCTTAGGAAACCCTAATTTGACTAGTCTAATCTATATAATGCAATGAGGATGAGTAATACTTCTACCAATGCTGCTACTACATCTAACAAGTGGAAATGCATGAGTCTAAACTACTGACATTACAAAGGACATGTTTTTATACTTTTTCATTAAGTAGGTGGAGTGATTGTGTTTTGGTTACTTATTAGGGTTTGATTGTGCAGATTGGATGGAGAAGGAAGGAAGGCGTGGGACAGGTTGGGGAGGCTAGGTGAGGTCCCTATGGACCCTTGGACTTCATCCACAGAGGTTTTCCACGTTCAGATGCTCAGCAACCGCGTGAAAGACCTCCTACAGGATGTCTGCAGGGGATTCTATAGGAAACTCAGGGTCTTCTACAGGATGTCTCTGAATTGCTACAGGATGTCTCTGAATTGCTACAGGATGGTCTACCGTGGAGGACTGAGGTGAGGGAAAGGTGATGGACGGGTAGGAAGGGATGTGAGAGATAGGGAACAGGCTGGTGACGGCTCAGGGATGGAAGGATGAGATGGGAAACAGGCGTAGGGAGTGTGTTGGAGTGATGGATGTGAAAGGTCAAGGAATGAGGCTACGTGAGGATTAGGAGATGTTTAGGAAAGGGCAGAACGCAATGTAAGGCGAAGAAACGTGGTTGCATGCAAGGTCAAAACAGAAAGGATGGTAATGAAACGAGATGGAGAAGAGTGTAAATGAAACAAATGACCAAAACTATTTATCAAACCAGAAAGGCATCAACCTACACTAAGTGTACCGTGATTTCATTGAACAGTGATCCAAAATGCAAGGAGAAATAAGTATGGGACTGTGATGAAGGGATGTGTGGTTCGTGTAAATGACAAGGAAGCATCTAAATCCAAATCATAACTGTATCAACCAAATTCATGCGTGTTTTTGGTGGTCTGCTATGGACTGCACCCCAATCTTCAAACGAGATGGCATTGATCCTTAACAACCGATTTTGCTGGAGCTCCAATGGGTGTCATGTATCATTCGCTACACTAAACAAGTGGAAGTAATTGTACCATAAGCAAAATCTACCTAACTCATAAGAAAATCGAATTACAAGACTGCCATTCGAATTGCATGTGCAAATGAAACGTAAAGTGCTAGAAAAGAAATAAAAACAATACTACAACAGAGGGGATCTATGGCTCTCAGGTTGGGCCCTAACCTGAGAGCTATAGTCTCCTAATAAAACTCAGGAATCGATCACAAACTGTCCTCTTTATTCATAATTCAACGTCATGCCAAACTGGCTTACAGCAAAAGAAAACAAAACTGGACTGATTCCAATATGATATGATAACCCAAGAGATTCAACAACCTATCTAAGGCTACGGCCTCCATATTTATACAAAAAAAATGATGATCCGCCAAGTAGCCTTGATTCTAGGAGCTCGACTGTCCAACTGAAGTTTAACTGCGGATTCGTGAGGCAGTCAACAATTGATGACTGTTGTTCCTGTAGGACAGCTGGCTACTTCTGAGGCTTAGAGGGGAGATTGATTGGAGCTTGGAGTTCTCGGTGGGAATCACGAGGAATGTCCCAATACTGTGGACATCCTTCCACAAAATCAGCAGTGCCACCTTATGTCTCCTTGTTCCTTTTGCGTTGTCTTTTGTTCCCCTTTTTCAATGCCAAAACCTGGAATCACAATGCATTAGTCACGTGGATAAAGTGTCTAACCTTCCTCCTACAAACAACATGAAATAACTAAGAAATGCATGCATAAGCAAATAAAGATGAATGGTTTGAGCAAGTAAAGTAGGCCAAAATGAGCCCGAATTGTACCAAAATTGGGGCTCATCACGTACCTACTGTGATAGTACGCGGCATGATAGTTCTTCTGGGTGCGTGCTTTTTGTGCAGTACGCGGAGCGATAGTACATTTTGGTGCGTACTGTACACAGATCAGGGAAAGGAGCAGTGCGTGGCCACACAGTACAGCAGAAGTAACTCTGCGGGTATACGCAGAGAAGCAGAGGGTGAAGTGCGGAGCGACGCAGTCCAGTAAGAAGAAAACTGCGTATCTGTTTTAAGATCTTCTGTTGGTTGAATTTTTCTTGTTGATAAGGTGTTCTGGGTTCAGTTTTGTTATTTTTGATCTGGTTATTGCAGCTGACTGTATAATTTACATGTACTTGATGATCATTTGATGTATATGGATCCAGTTTGAAAATTTATGAAAAGTGGTCCTTGAAAAGAAGTTGGGGGTTGTAGCTCCCTTCCAGGAGAGACTGGAAAACGAGAGAGAGTTGTAGCTCTCTGCAGGTTGCAGCCTGCGTACTGGTAAAGGACTGCACCAGTACAAGACCATTGTAAAAGGAGTTTCTAATTTGAAAGAAGATAGAGACATATTGCAGCAGGTGGTTTTCACCCACATTGGGTTTCCACCTTATATCTGGTGTTCTTTGATGTGACTGTCTTCTTTTCTTATTCATGCTCATTATTTATGGTATTGGTATGCAAAAATAATTCAAAGTATAAATAAGGAAGATTTGGTAAAAGAATAAGATAATACTGATTCACCCTCCCTCTCAGTATTATTGTCAACAATATCTTGGAGATCCATATCTTCCATGAAGTATTTGTGGAGATAGTCATGATACTTGAGTACTAGATGCCACTTAGAATCCTTGATACCTAACTTCATGCAAAGCGTATGAAAAATATTTGTGAACTCAGACACGTCTTTGTCCCTTTCTAGCTGCAATTTGGTCCATTTTAGGTACTTATCTCCATAGCTCCTGAGAGGGTAATATTTTTTCTTTAATACATCTAAAAAATAGTTCCAAGTGGGTGTGACTAAGGGTTCCTTCTCATCCCTATTCTTATAGTAGGATTGCCACCAGTCCTTGATGTGGGCGGTGGCTTTGAGGAGTGCAAAAGTAATATTTTTCCTATTGGGAAATTTATGGACTGAAAAATATCCTTCCATAAAATTTAACCATTTATTTGCAACATTCGCGTCTATCTAACCTTCAAATATAGGAATATCAAAGTTAACTTGTACCTTAACAGGACATTGCCTCCAAAATGACTGCTAGATGGAGATGCATTCCCCACTCATTTGGGAAAATGTATCCACCAAGGGGCTCTTCGTGAAATTTTTTGAAAGGATCTCCTGCTCTCTTTTGTTTCCTTTCTTCTGCTAAGGAAGGCTATCAGAGTTGGTGAGATTGGTATTTCAAGGGTTCAACGAGATGAAGTCCTAACTCCTTATACCTCGAACTTGTTAGGGACATGCACAAAAAAACAAGGAAAGAGAATACCACTCTGATACCACCGATAAGAATTTATGTAGGAATGAAATGAAACACATACTTAAATAGGAACATGTAGCTACAAAACAAATTGAGCTTCAATTAATTAATAATAAATAGTGAAGATTGTTTACATGCAGAATGGAAATAAACTAGCTCGAGAAATGGTAGCTTATCCCTCAGAAGCGTTGTGATGGCTACATGTCTTTCCACCTATGCCAGAAGGAGGTTGTTATGCTCGTAACCTGCAAAATATACCCAAGTACAGAATATGCGAAGAAAGATACCCAGAACATAGAATAGTGAGAGTCATCAGCAAATATTTTATTATTCAGAAAGCAATGTTCACTAGCCTCTTCGAGGGGGCAACCTCCAATAGAGTAGAGCTCGATTCAAAAATATGACATGATGCTCCTCACAGGGAGTCCCTATCCTTTATATATGACTCATACATGCAATACCATGGATCAATACCATGGGTTTTATTAATACCATCTATCTAATACCATGGCCCATTTGCAACTAACTGTGGTCCCTTCATTAATTGTGGGTTAACCACTTAGAATTATTAATATGGGCTTTATTGACTTTTTACTATGATGTGATCCCAATACATAAATAAGGTGGTTAGGGTGGGACCCTAACATGCCCTCCCCCTAAATAATAGCCTTGTCCTCAAGGCTGACGCTGCGGAAACTACTGAAGAATAGTGGATGGTTCCCAAGTTGCATCTTTCGGAGAGGTGTCCTTCCACTTGATGAGGACTTTCCTAATCACGCGGCCATGTAGGGGCCTTTATCGTGTGTCTAGGACCTGTTCAGGTTGGAGCCAGATTGACCCTTCCTCGTTCAATTTAGGTAGACCGGTTTGAATTATGAAATTGTTCCCAGTCACTTTCTTGAGGCATGAGACATGGAAAACTGGATGGATGTTTGCAGTAGGCGGCAAAGCCATCTTGTAGGCTACTTCTCCAATGCACTGAAGTACTTGATATAGTCTGTAGAATTTTGGAGATAGTTTCTGACAACCCTTGTCTTTGAGTGATGTTTGCTTATATGGTTGCAGCCTCAAAAATACCTGATCCCCTTCTTGAAATTGGCGCTTTGAGCAATGTTATTCTACCTGTTGCTTCATGCGGTTTTGAGCTTGATGAAGATTCTCTCTAAGATGGGCGAGCATGGTTGCATGGTTTTGTAGGAGTTGATCCACTGCTTGTACCTTTGAGCATCCCTTGATATAAGAAGTAGGGGAAGGAGGCAGTTGACCATATACTACTTCATAGGGAGTCATTTTGGTGGTGGTATGATAGTTGGTGTTATACCACCATACAGCCAGAGGTAACCACTGTACCCAAAGATGTTGCTTTTTTGAGTTGAAACACCTAAGGTAGGTTTCCAGACCTTTGTTGACAGCTTCAATTTTACCATTTGTTTATAGATGATACGAAGTCCTGAGTTTTAGTTGGGTGCCTTGTAGCCTCAAGAGTTCCTGCCAAAAATTACTGGTGAAGATCGGGTCATGATCGGACACAATAGAAGTGGGCATGGCATGCAATTTGAAGCTCTAATCCATGAAAGATTGAGCGACCAAAGTTGGTGTAAACGGGTGGGGTAGGGCACAGAAATGAGCATACTTCGAAATTCTGTCCACAACCACCATGATGACTGACTTGTTTCTGGACATTGGAAGACCTGCAATGAAATCCATAGAAACCTCCGTCCATATTGATGCCGAGATGGGAAATGGTTGTAATGTGCCTGGTGTTTTGATGGTCTCCCCTTTGTGGCATTGACAGAAATCACATTTTGCTACAAAAGTAAGGATGTCCTTTTTCATGCTTGTCCAAAAAAATGATCTTCTGGTGCGAGCATACATCTTCTAAAACACTGAATGTCCTGCAATGGGGGATGAGTGCAATTCTGCCAAAATGCGACTTTTGAGGGTGGATGTTGGTTACGACTTTGTTCCTATAGTGAAGAATCTCATTCTACCACGAGTAGCCCTTGGTGGTATTTGGATCCGCCTGCAATTGAGAAATGAATTAGGAGAGCCCAGGATGTGAAAACCATTCCCTACGAGCCTCTTCAATCCATTCTGGAATGGCAAGGGAAATTGCTAGCAGGGTATTTTCTTCCTCAAATTGGTGAGATAATGCATCTGCTACACTATTTTCTTTCCCTTTTTTGTAAATGATCTCATAATCATATCCCCACACTTTGGCAAGCCATTTAATTTTTTGTGGGGAGGATAGTCGTTGCTCCAAAAAATATTTAAGACTGTGATGGTTTGTGTAGATTTGGAAACGTCGCCCTAGTAAGTAAGGTCGCTAGGTCTCTACTGCATGTAAGATGGCCATCATTTCCTTCTCATAGGTAGATTGACCCAGATTCTTCCCACTTAGTTGTTGGTTTGTGAAGGCCAAAGGTCGACCTTCCTGCATTAAGACTGCCTCGATACCTGTACCCGAAGCATCACATTCAATGACAAAATATTTGGTGAAATCTGGTAGTGCTAAGACTAGAGTGGAACACATGGCATTTTTGAGAGCTGTAAATGCCTACTGTGTGTCCTCATTCTAGAAGAATGAATTTTTCTTCAGGTGTTGCATGAGGGGCTTTGCTATGCGACCATAATTGTGGACAAATTTGCAATAATAGCCTGTGAGACCCAAAAATCCTCTCAGACTCTTCAAGGTCTTAGGTTGAGGCGAATCTTGCATTGCCTCGATATTTTTGGGGTCCACCTTGACACCTGCACGCCCCACAATGTGGCCCAAACACTCAACTTCTTCCATGCCAAACGAACACTTGGACATCTTAAGAAATAATTTATGCTTGCAGAGAAATTGCAAGAGTAGAACTACATGTTGAAGATTTGTGGCCCAAGTGCAACTATAGATGACGATGTCATCGAAGAAGACAAGAACGAATTTCCTGAGATATGGTTCATAAGGCTCTGAAAGGTAGATGGGGCATTAGAAAGATCGAATAGCATGACCAAGAACTCATAATGGCCTTCATGACTTCGGAAAGCAGTCTTTGGAATGTCGACTTCCTTCATAAGAATTTGGCGGTAGCCAGAGCGAAGATCCAGCTTAGTGAAGAATTGAGCCCCATTGAGTTCATCCAACAAATCATCAACCACTGGGATGGGAAATTTATCTTTGACTGTCAGCTTATTGAGGGCCATGAAGTCTGGACACATCCGCCGTTCCCCATCTTTCTTGAGTACCATGACCACCGGTGATGAATAAGGACTAATGCGGGGACGTATGACACCTGCTTCCAAAAGTTCCTTGATTATTTTTTCTATTTCATTCTTTTGGGTGAATGGATATCTGTATGGGTGCACATTTGGGGGTTGGGCCCTAGGAACCAAGGTGATGCTATGATCATGTTCCCCTCTCGAGGGTGGAATCTCATGAGGTTTTTCAAAGACCAGCAAATGGTTATTTAAAATCTATTGCATCTCAGGATGAATTGGAAGAGCCTTGGTTTTGACTGCCTAGATGGCATTAAATTGAGCTATAACTCCATGATGGCCCTCTTTTAGCAATTTTTCCATCCTATGTGAGCTGATGATAGAGGGAGCTCCCGCCTGGAGTCCACAAAGGGCATGTGTGGAGTTGTTCTGCTTAAAACTCATATATAACTCCTGGAAATCCATTGTGATTGGCCCAAGAGTGCGAAGCCATTCAGCCCTAAGGACAATGTCGCACCTACCCATGTGTATTGAAAACATGTGGTTCTTCAACTGATAATGCCCCATTTGAAGTTTGACATTTTCACAGCGGCCTTCACATTTCATTGTGCCCCCATCTGTAATTTGGACTTGGAAGTTAGAAACTGCTCGTACAAAACAATGCACTGCTTCTGCAACTTTTTGATGGATGAAATTATGTGTACTTCCACTATCAATCAAGACTACTACTAGGTGATGTTTAATAAAACCTCTGATTTTGAGAGTTTGAGGTGAAGAAATCCTTGCCAAAGCATGTAGTGAAATAATTGGTTCGTCACGGACATTGTCCTTTTCGTTGTCCTCTTCTACCGCCTCAGGTTCCTCAAGTGGTGGATCTTCCTTCGATGAGCTGTAATCAGTGGCATCAATTTGAAAAAATTTGAGCTCCTTGCATTTGTGACTTGGGGAGTACTTTTCATCACAGTAGTAACATAATCCCTGCTTTCTTCTTTCGGCCATTTCTGCAGGTGACACCTTTTGAACCTTAAGTGTTTGAGTCATGCTGTGAGCCTGTGTGGGGTGACCCTTGGCGGTGAAATTTGGGTGAGTGTACTGGACTGCTAATGCATGTTCCACGTTACGAGCTACGTTGCAAGCCTCCATCCATGTGGGAGGGTGGTGCAGTTGGATGTGGGCTTTTATGGCCTCTTTAAGACCGCTGATAAAACATTCCGTGTAGAACACATTTGAGAGACCCTTAGTGCGGAAGGCTAAGGCTTCAAAGGCTGTAATATATTCATCCACTGTGCCAGTTTGTGGGAGGCTAGTAAGACGACCCAAAAAAGAAGATTCCTGGTTAAAGCGGCCTGTAAGAGCTTTTTTGAAGGTGGCCCAAGTCAAAAAAGGTGCATTGCAACGTTGATGCCATTGCCACCATTTCCACCTTTCATTGTTCAAGTACATGCTCCCCACCATAAGTTGAGTCTTATTATCTGAGATGTTATTCATATTGAAATACTACTCTATTTGTGCTATCCATGCTGTCGGGTGAGAACCATCAAATTTATGCATATCGAACTTGGGAGGTCTCGGACAGGATTGTTGTTGGGGGCCCCAGAGGTGAAGAGAATGGCTAGACTCACCCTCACTGTGTCCATTGCCAATATACAACTCCTCACGGGCTTCCTCCTTGCCCTTCGGGATTATGCTCGGGATTAAGTTCGTTAGTCTGTCAATCTTAGTTTGGAGGGATTGCAAGGATTTTTCAAGTTTGTCCATCCTCTCATTCACCATAGATTGAGCTCTAGTTTCTACCATGCATCGACCTGATGTTCTTGAAATTTGGGACCGCCAATTATTTTTTTTCATTAAGAATTGAATGGTACCACCATGCTCAGCTTGTTGTCCTGATTCTGATGGGCTAGATCACCAATAAGTGCCCCAGGATATCTCAGACTACAGTCGCCGAATCCTCAAAATGTGAATGCTGCCAAAAGTCCTACGAAAATCATGCTCTGGTATAGGAACCCCATAAAACTAATCAGATCAGGTGGATCTGAGAGATATAAATGGCGGATCGGATAGCTCTGAGCGGCTAAACAGATTGTTGTTGCGGATCTGATGTCTACTGCTGCTGCACCCCTTTATGCGAGAGGATCTGGCAGAGATGATGCATGATCCCAAGATAGAAAAGGGAACTATGGTCTCAAGGAGTGACATGTGCTACAGATCACAATATAAATAAGGGTCTGATAGTAGTACTCCACCCAATGTTTCAGGGCTCTAACTAAGGAGGAACAACCGTACCCTTAGCCGTACAACCTGACTACCTTATCGTACAGGCGAGTAATCTCTCTGAGTGTTGTTCTCGGTGTACTGTAGTAGCAAGACGACCGACAGTTTATCTATGGCTAGGTTGCAGAGGAGCTATGGGCCTTCCGAAATACCCAGAAGGTACTTGGAAGACAGTCTGTATGCGGTTTTGTCTAATGCACTACTACTCGAAGGGGTACCCACAGGGGTTACAAGGGATTCCAGCAAGCGTGACCACCTCTTGTATTTCCTGTGTGCATGCCTCTCCAAATCCGCAAGTTTATGCACTCAACAACATATCTCGTGGTTTAAAGATGCCGGAACACGTCTCTGGCCAAACATTTTTTTTGCTAAGAAATGGAGATCCCACCAGCCCTAAAAAGTGCTCTGATACCACTTGTTATGCTCTTAACCTGCAAAAAGATACCCAAGTACAGAATATGCGAAGAAAGATACCCAGAACATAGAATAGTGAGAGTCAACAACAAATATTTTATTATTCAGAAAGTAATGTTCATTAGCCTCTTCGAGGGGGCAACCTCCAATAGAACAGATCTCGATTCAAAAATAAGACACAATGCTCCTCGCAGGGAGTCTCTATCCTTTATATATGACTCATACATGCAATACCATGGATCAATACCATGGGTTTTATTAATACCATCTATCTAATACCATGGCCCATTTGCAACTAACTGTGGTCCCTTCATTAATTGCAGGTTAACCACTTACAATTATTAATATAGGATTTATTGACTCTTTACTATGACGTGATCCCACTACATAAATAAGGGGGTTACGGTGGGCTCTTCGTGAAATTTTTTGAAAGGATCTCCTGCTTTCTTTTCTTTCCTTTCTTCTGCTAAGGGAGGCTATCAGAGTTGGTGAGATCGGTATTTCAAGGGTTCAACGAGATGAAGTCCTAACTTCTTATACCTCGAACTTGTTAGGGACATGCACAGAAAAACAAGGAAAGAGAATACCACTCTCATACCATCGATACGAATTTATGTAGGAATGAAATGAAATGCATACTTAAATAGAAACATGTAGCTACAAAAAAGATTGAGCTTCAATTAATTAATAGTAAATAGTGAAAATTATTTACATGCAGAATGGAAATAAAGTAGCTAGAGTAATGGTATATTATCTCTAAGAAGCATTGTGATGGCTACATGTCTTCCCACCTATGTCAGAAGGAGGTTAAGAGGAATTTTTATTATTAGGAGACAATGGAAAACCCTAAACATCTGAAAATCCAACTCTGGGATATGAAGCACCAAAGGTTTGTGGACCCTATCGGGGTTGGTTGGTACATCAACTTCTCTAGGTCGAAGGTTTGGCATACAATCTCCATTTGATGCATATGATACCTTATTGGAAATATCTATTGAAAGACAACAACTTTCAACTAATTACCCTTTCCAAAGGTTATGGGTTTGCATGTGTTGAGCTAATTTATTCACACAAATTAACACAAATATTCCTTATCAATCCGGGTTGGTAATACTTAAAGGCAATTCCACTATATATGAATATCAGATTGAATCAAACTTGAAAGATAAGTTTTTTAAAAACGAAAGAAGTGCATATTACAAATATAACAATTCCAATTCACTTTGTAAAAAGGGAAAGCTAAAATGGCTCTTAACTTAAGAGGTCCAATTCTTCCTCAATTATTACTTGATGAATAGAAATAAAAAACTAATAGCTTAATATAGAAAAATAATTAATGAAGGGATGCTCCTAACTTCGGAGACCTTTGGTATGTTCCATCATAATTCATTCATCATATTGCCAAAAATATCTAAGAAAACTGCTTGCATGTAATCAAGGAAAACTAGTTACAATTCACCAAATTAACAGAAAGAGTGCTCAACTTGAACACTTTGTTTTTCCAACCTACTAAAATGATGAATAAACTAAGATCTAATGAAATAAATCATCACACATTAACGATAAACCAATAAAAAACAAAGCATGTAAACAAGTTCTACAATAACTATATTATGGAAAATTAAACTAGTTTAAACAAAGAGGTGTACTTAGCTTGGAATGGGGGCCCTCCACCCTTGCTTTGAACACTTGAAGATTGATATCAGAAGCTTAAACTCAGTCACACATCCACATTATTTAACAACAAAATAGTAGTAGAGCAGGTTCTTCAAATTAGTTCTCCAATCCAAAATGTCTCAGCATGAAATTATACAAAAGTGAATACATAAGCCATCAAAGTATTGGCTTTAAATAGAAGTCTTGTGAAACAAATTGATCTATAATCCTTCTAAGATACATATGTAATTATATTCACCTATCTAAGTCGAATTTATCAATCCCATCCCAAGAAATATAGTCAATCCCATAAAATCTCAAAACTGCTCTATTTCTATGGATTTTCTGAGTGACTAGTCATGGTTGACCAGCACTAAATGGGCCTAATAAAGCTTGTTCTATTTGAACCAAGTAGAGATAGGTCAGTCCTAGTTCCCAAGATATCCATCCATGCATCAAATTCGTGCCCAAGTGTCCTGCAAACATGTCAACCATATAGCTATTACTGGAATTTTTGAATCTGTCAATATTTGCACTTGAAACCAAATTTTCATAAAAACTTTAGAATTTGAAAAATTAAAATTAAATACCTAAGTAGACATGAAATACATCAAAATGGGATGGATAAAGTGGGAAATGGATGGAAAATAGAATGGATTAAGTAAGTTTCCTTTAGCAAAAATAAGACCAAAATTGACGGCCAACATCTCCCCCTTGTTGATCGTTAAGCATGTCCTCATGCTTTGCTTATTCCTCTTTGAGCTTTTGTTCCCTATTGTAGATGAAATTGTTGTAGATGCTTCCTGCTATGCTGCCCTTATCAAACCGCCCATAGCTGAATCATGTCCTTCTCTGTACAAAGTGGCCTTAACTTTCTGCTTCTCATACTTAGCCTTGCACATGTTCTTCTCTTTTAGCCATTTGAATCCCTGTTTGGAGAGTAGATCATTCTTTATTTTCAATCTTTCTATCTCTTCATTTAGTATTTCATTTTGTTTGACCAATCTAGCATTATTATTTTTTCTTGCTTGGTTTTGTTATGTTTTTCCAAGATTTTACTGATTTCTAGTTGGTCTATTAACTCTCTGATTTCGCCCAAGTTTATTTCTTTTTCAAGCTCTTCTGTAGTTTTGATTAATGATGCTGGAGCTACATCATCATAATAAGAATCTCTCTCTAATGCCTCCTATTCAATATAATCCTCTATCTGTTTTCTTGTGGAACATGTGTCTACTAACTGAACTTCTTTTTCTTTGCTATTTATTTCAGTTGGACTTTTATTCCTAAATCTCCTAGGAATAGACATGATGGACACTTCATTTTCTTGCATGGCTGTATTATTTTTCTTTTTAGCTCTAGTCTTGGGATAGAAGGGTGAGCTCATCATTCCCCTCGTTTCCTTCTCTATTTTGTTCTATCCCTCATTCATCTGTTCATTGGACTGGTTTTTAATCATGAACTCCCTCCAAATTATCCCTTGTTATCTTACTTGATATTCAACCAGGACTTTTATCAACCCTTGGTGATAAAGTTGTGATTCTTTGGCTTGTGTTAATGTTTTACTGCCTCTATCATCTTCAAGAGGCTTCTAAAGAGAAAGTATGGTAGATTAATCTTATCTTCCCCCTTAATGTGATGTAGGAGTCAGATGTGATATAGATGGACAACACTATATACCCTATCACATGTAATAAACTTTTATATAACTAGAAGCAACTCGCCCCATGGTTCATTGAACCATTCCTTAGTATACCTTTGGTTCTGTCAAAGGTTCCTTTTTTGTTATTTTCAAGGAAGAAAGTCCATGCTTTCTCCTTGAAATGAAAGCCTTTATGATACTTCTCTCCTATCATAGGGAGGTCTAGAGCCTGGGAAAGGAATTCGTGAGTCACATGAATTATAACATTTCCTACCCTTGTTTATTCTTGGCTGTAATTTTTTATGGACTCCCTTGTTACCTCGTCATTGTGGCCACTAAATATCTACAGGAATCCTATCAATCCTGCTTGGTATAGCTTCTATATAGTCTCTTTTTTCCAACTTTCTATTTGAGACTTTGGCTCTATCATTGTTGACATTGTATCTGAAAACCATTGAATGTATGCCTTTGCTGTCATTAACTTCATCTTTTACAATGACAATCTACAAATACTATTTTGTAAAATGAAATTTTGAAGTCAGAGAAGCTTACCTGCCTTATGCAACAAACCTAATTCAATCTACTTGGGCCTCTGTTTTTTTCTTTTTGCGGTGACATAGTTTCTCTTTTAATCCCCTGTTGTATCCAAACATTCAAACATCCTTCTTTATATATCTCTGTAAAAACACTAGACTCTGTTTTGGAAAAGAAATACATAAGAAAATAAAATAATCATGTCATAATTTTGTATTTCTTAATGTATTCTTAAGGCAATTTTTTTTATAATTCATCATACAAGCCTAATCTTCAATGCTGTATGAAAGGCGAACCAAAATAGTTTTCAACTCTGCCCTGGTTGTAACAGTTCTTAAAAACAACTTGTGTTCTACAAAGAAACTAGCGATTCAACTCCTTATAATAGCACTAAAAGACAATATTCCTCTGTTTTTACATTATACAACCGTTGTTTTACAACAACACGCAATACAATCCCCTATAACAACACTTAAAAATTCATTTGTTCAGGAAACATACAATCCCTGTTATGCATAAATACACATTACAATCCCTGCTTAAAAAAACATGCAATATAATCCTTTGTAATAGCATTTTAAAAACTACTCTGCAATACACAACCCCTGCTTTACAAGACACACAATATAGTCTAAAAACTCTGTTTTATCGATGAATTTTGTATGCAAGATGTGGTTGAAATGCCTTATTATCCGCACAAGTGTAATCTACTACTTGTTTTACATAAACTACATGTTTCACTCAAACCCTTAGTTCATGTGATTACACTTATGAATATATTTGTTTCTTTAATGCATGGTCATTTATTCTTCGCTCCATTAACTCACTATCGATTTATCTAACTCCTACATTTATCATTTTTTGGAAGCATGGTGAATTTTCGGCGTTTACCTAGCTAGTGGCTAGACTCGTGGACTATTTAATGGCACTCTTGATTACCCATACCTCCTGAAGCTTCGTTTCGTGCTGACTGGTGGCAAAAACAGACACATAAACATTAAATGACAGGCAATTCTGGAAAAAATTTGGTGATTGTATTCCCGACTTCATATTTACAATCTTATGGAGGCAAATCAAATCTCTTTCTTACCTAAAATTTCCTGAGATTCTAGGCAACTGACTTGTGCTATATTCATGAGGTTTCGTATTTATCTCTCCGCTCACTCACTTCTGTTTTTCTGTCTCTTCATCTATCAAAATGATGGCATACAAATGCAGTTTAAACAATTGACAGACTGGTTTTGAAACACACAGCAGACTGGTTTTGAAGTTTTCGTGACCATTCCTTATTTTCTACCATTCTCTGGCTGAGTAAGCCATTAGCACATCCTATTGGCCAATGTTTGCATGTAAGCATGTCATGTTGGTATGTTGACCAGTCGCCTAACTGTTTCATTAGGATGCCCTGACCGTTTTCATGATTTGAATGCAAGCTTACATATATGCGGGTCGTGGCTGTCCGAGTTTACGGCCTTGCTAGCTCGTCATCCATTGAAGTGTTTGAACGCATCAGCCATGCAATTTTATGATGGTTTGTGTGCATCATAACTCCATTCCACGACTTCAATGTCATTCCAATATGAACCATGTACTATGATACCATTCAATGGTTTGCAAGCTCATTTGAATTATATCCCCCTGCCTAATATCATTTACTATGCCATACCATGCAATTATATGATATTACACTGCCATATTATGTGATTATATGACCGCAAGCCTGCCTACCATTATATGACTCATTTTCCACTTTCATGATGCAAAAAGATTATGTTTAATACATCACATATTTTTAACACATTTCTTTGTTGTATTCAAATGTTTCATTGCCTTTTGTGCATAGATTTGAATTATTTCTCATATTGCTCATAATCTAAATTTGTGTGTGCGCATATATTTCCCTTTTGAAATATTTCAAATAATTTTAAAATGACCACCTAGGTCATGTTTAAAATTATTTCCATGTCTAATGTTTGGATTATTTGTGCAGGTACCATCATATTGCACTGTTTTGATCCCTTTTTTCTTTTAAGAAAAAATACTTAGGGGTATAGGCTTAAGGTCATGAATATGGAATGAATATAGGATGTGCAAGGTTATAGTTAAGGGTTATAAGATAGGATACTTAGGATAATGGGTGGAGATAGTGGAAAATGTACTTTAGGTACTAATCTCAAATTAAAAAAGTACAAATTTCTAAAAAAAATTGAATTTACAAGAGTAAAATGACTATACTTGTACTTCCTTGATAATATTGGATGATGTATATTGTTCTTTACAAGTTGGATGAAATCGTTCGATAAAATCTCTTAGATAGAATGAATGGTAGAATTTATTTATGCTTCCTATTCTTCATGCTTCATTGGTTCTGGTTCTTGAATTGCTGGTTATTGTTCGGGTCCCTCTACAATAATTTCATGACTCATGTCCCAACTGTCATGCACATGTTTATGCATATATACATGTTTCTTCTAATATTTCAGGTCTCTCTGCTATTTTTGTTTAGGTCCCAAATGTCATGCACATGTTTATGTAATATGTACATGTTTATGCTAATATTTCAGGTGCCTCTGCAATTGTTGTTCAGGTCCCAACTGTGAACAATACAAGTTCCATCATCAATTCAGCTGCACAGCTAAAGTTCTCGTGCAACCCTCCCCCTTGCTTGATATTTGACTTGTCCTCAAGTCATACTTATGTGGAGGATATCCTGAAAATCAAAGTTGTGATAAAAATAGAACAATAAAGTGAGTTCATATAGTCCAACACATGTTGGTTTTCCTCTATGAATTCGTGTTTTCTTGGTTCTAGTTTCCTGGTTTTTGCTAGCAAATAGTTTTATTTTTTATGTTTTATTCTTCATATATTTTTTCATTTATTTTTGTATATTTTTTATTGATTTTTTTGTTTTAGTAATAGTCTACTCTTTATTATTTTGTAGCACTAGAAGATGGTTGTGTCTGGTATGCCATTATTTCTGGTTCTGTTCCTTGTATCAGTTGTTTCATGAAGTCTTCTTTGTCAATAGACCTGTTGTAAACTTTGAGCCTATGTCCATTTACCAAAAATGATGTAGATTCCTTCAATTGTGTTGATTTGAACGGTTCCATTATCAAAGATATCTTCTATCTCATATGGCCCTAACCAGTGTGTTGTGAATTTGGCCTTCAAATCTTTGAATTTGGAGTCGAACAATGGTGCCTAGTCTCCTTTGTTGAATGTCTTGTTCTTGATGAATCTGTCATGCCACTTCATTCGTTGCTGCATTATTAATGTTGTATGTTTTATTACCTGCTTGTGATGTTCATCTAGTTGATTTAATTCCATTATCCACTGCTACTATGCTTCAGACAATTTTATTCCTATTTCAGCTCCCAATTTATATGTGTGTATCTAAAATTATATGGGCAGTAAGACATCTTTTCCATACACCAACTGGTATGGACTAAATCTAGTTGTGTTTTTCCATGTGATTCTGTATGCGCATAGTGCATCCCTTAGTTTTTCTGACCAATCCTTTTTGTTCATCTATACTGTTTTGATCATTATGTTTTCTAGGACTTTGTTTGTTGCTTCCACCTGTCCATTTGCCTGAGGATGATATGGTGTGTACTTCCTGTGCTTTATCTTATATTTTTCTATAAGATCTCATACAAGCGTTGAAGTAAATTGTGCTCCCTAATCAGTTACAATCTATCTTGGCATTCCATATCTTACAAATATTTCTACAAAGAGGAAGGTGGCCACTGTATTTTTTGTTGCTTTGGTATCTGCCTTTGCCTCCACTCATTTGGTGACATAATCTATACATACTAAGGTGTACCTCTTGCCATTTGATGGTGGATTTATTGGTCCCACAAAATCTAGAGCCCATTGCTCAAATGGTTCTATTAGAACTTGTGGTTTGAGTGGCATCTTATCTGATACTATTGGTCTTCATGTTCTTTGGCATATGCCTTGGAGCCTTTGAAAATTGCCAGCCAGTAGTAGTCTAATTGCAGCACCTTGTAGGCTGTTCGTTTGCCTACAAAATGGCCACCGCATGGTTCATTATGACATGCTTTCAGGATTTCTGATATCTCATCCTCTCTAAGACATTTTCTTATTATTAAATCTGAACCTGTATAAAACAAAATGCCATTTACCCAACTATATCTAGAACTTTCATTAATACTTTTTCGCTTTTGTTTCTTGGAGAATTGTGTTGGAAATTTCCGAGAAGATAGATAGTTTGCTATGTCTACAAACCATGGTGTTTTTACTACTATTGCAAACAAATGTTCATCGGGAAAGTTGTCTGCAACTGGATTTGGATCGTTGGGTGAATGTATTTGTGAAACAAAATCGTCCACTTGATTTTCTCTACCTGGTCAATCTTGAATTGTGATGTTAAATTCTTGCATTAACAGTAACCATCTTATTATTCTCGCATTGGTGATACATTTATTCATCAAATATTTTATTGTTGAATTTTCTATATGAATAAATACTTGGTATCCCGTTATGTAATGTTGAATTTATTTACTGCATGTACTACAACTAACATTTATTTTTCTGTGACTGTATAGTTCAATTCTACAGCTGTTAAGTTCTTGCTTATGAAGTATATTGCATAATTGAACAAATTCTCTTTCTGCCCAAGTGATGCACCTATCATAGTATCAGATGCATTAGTTAAAATATGAAATGGCAGAGACCAGTTTGTTCCACGAAGAATAGGTGCAATTGATATTTTTTCTTTCAACATTTGAAATGCATTTTGATAGTGATTTGTCCATTAAAATTCAACATCTCTTGCTAAAACTTGAATAGAGGTTGGGCTATTTTAGTAGAGTTTTCTATGAATCGTCTATAGTATCCTGCATAACCCAGGAAACTCCTTACCTCTTTTTGTGTTGTAGGTGGCATTAAATTCACAAGGACTTGTATTTTTGTTGGATCCACCTTAATTCCTGAAGCGGAAATATAGTGTCCCAAAACTATGCCTTCTGTCAACATCATATAGAATTTTTGTTACTCAATGACAAATTTGTTTCTATGCATCGCTTCAAAACATTCTCAAGGTTGTTAAGAAAATCATCATATGTGTTTCCATAAACCGTGAAGTCATCCATATAAACTTCTACACATTCATGGATTAGATCAGTAAATATTGCAAGCACTGCTCTTTGGAAAGTTGCTGCATTGCATAACCTGAATGGCAAGACATTACATGCATAGGTTCGCCATGGGCAAGTGAATGTTGTTTTGTCTTGGTCTTTTTTTGCTATTCTAATTTGATTGTAGCCACTAAACCCATCCAAGAAGGAGAAAAATTTCTTTCCAACTAATGAGTCTAGAACTTGGTCAATGAATGGTAGTGGAAAATGATCTTTTAATGTTGCTTTGTTTAATTCTTGATAATCTATACATACCCTCCACTTCCCTTTTTTCTTTGGTACTATTACCAATGGAGAAACCCATTGACTATTTGAAATAGGATAGATGAACCCAACTTTAAGCAATTTTTGTAGTTCTTCTTTCACTATTTATTTCATCATGGGATTCATTCGTCTTTGAGGCTGCCTTACTGGTTTGATCTGATCATCTGTATAGATGTGGTGGATACATGTATTGATATGGATTCCTTTCATGTCGGTATAATCCCAGGAAAAAGATTTTGAATATTTTTGTAATAATGCAATTACCTCTTGTTCTCGTGATGATTGCAAATGGTTTGTTCTCGTGATGATTGCAAATGGTTTCCAATGTTCAAAAGTTTTCCAGGATATATCTCAATTGTTTTGTTGTTGAATTCGTAATTGTGTTTACAGGAAAAATGTTTGTAAAAGATCTTCGTAAGGATTGAACTGTACCAGTTTCCTGAAAACATTGGTTCAAGAGATTACTTGCAGCTTCATATTGAATCTCTCTAAGCTGCTCTGACATATTTGGTTCTGATATGAAAAGATCCATTAAATATTCATTCTCTTCTTCTTCTCTAAAGTCAAAGACTTGATTTATACTTAAAACTGATTTAGTTTTCTGCTATTCTTGAGTTTCAAATATTGATTCTAATAAAGATGATTGTGTAGGTGAATAAAGTGTAATGTGTTTCCATTCATCTCCATGTGAAATAATCATACTTCCAGATTTGCATCCTATAAAGGCATCAACAGTGGCAAGCCATGATCCGCCAAAGATTAGAGGATGTCCTCCCAAATTTGTTTTAGGCTACAAGATAAGGAAGTCAACAGGATACTCCCATGAATCCAAAGAGACTATGATATCTTCTAGTATTTCTTCTGGGACAACTTTAAATTTGTTTGCTAATTCTAGAATTGTAGAAGTTGATCTAATGTTGTTTAAATGCAGATCTTTCATTTTCTCCATAGTCATTACATTTATAGCTACTCCAAAATTTATTAATATGTTTGGAACTGAGAAGTTATTTATTGAAATAGTAACCATAGGGATATGAGGATCAATATATTTCTCTACCATTGTTTGTGTTGACATGAGGCTTGCTAATTTGCCAATGACTTGGATTGTAGTAGGATCCTTCTTCTTTTTACCAATTTTCTTAATGCATAACTCCTTTATTGTTTTAGCATATATTGTTATCTCTTTAATTGCCTTCAATAAAGGAATTTTTACATAATAATTTTCTAATTCATCCAAAATATAAAATTTAGGAAGGTTCATTTCTTTTTTTTTCTCTACTAACCTCTCAAGATAGGGTGGTGTTTGAGTTATAATAGTTTTTCATTTCTGAATTTGTGTTTCAGATTGTGATGTTTCAGGTGGTTCTCCTTACTCAATTGGCTCTTCTATGATTGGAGGGGAATCCTTTGTAAGCACCTTTCTAGACCTTAAATGGAGATCATTTACAGGCAGAATAGAATATGTTGGAAAATATGTTGATCCTGCTACAGTGTATATAGGTTTATCCATCTTATTGTTCGGATTTGCCACTGGTTGGGTTGGTAATTGAGTTGGTCTGGGTTGGTTTTAAGGTATCTATAGTTGTTGTGGTTGTGTTAATAATGATGGAGGATTCTGTTCCGAAAATGGCATCGATTGTGGATATGCAGAATTTTGTTGCGGAAATGGCATGGATTGTGGATATTATTGTTATGGAAATGGTTGTTGATATTGTTGCTGGTATTGTTGTTGGTATTGTTGAGGTTGCTGGTTTCCATAACCATATCCTTTCCATCCTTGTGCAGGTTGGTTTGGATATTGTTGTGGAGGTCAATCTTGCCATGGCATTGGAGTATTCCTAGAATTTTGAGGCGGATACGGATAGTTTTGTTGAGGGAATCGTTGTAGATTTTGTTGAGGCAACCTTATTTGCCAAGGTCTTCGTGGTGCCACATAATAGAAACCTTCTTTTCCTTGCACTTATTCCATTGGATTCATTTTCAATTACTTCAACCTTAGACAATTTTCTATTGAATGGTTTTCTGTACAAAGACCACATACTTGAACACTATGCAAAGCACATTCTCTTAATGGATGTTTCTTTCTACATCTGGAACAAAAGATTGTCAAAGCTTGTCCTTGTTCTTCTTTCTTCTTATTTTCTTTTAGAACATCTACCTGAGTTCCTAATGTACTTGGGAGGTCAGTTTTGAATTTTTCTAATAAGCTTCCTATTTATGCTCTTGTTACCCCTCCTCCTACTGATTTTACTACTTTTGAACTCCTATCTCTCTTTCCAGATTTTGATCTACCTCTCGAGTATCTTTGACATAATTTAGTAATTTCATTGAATGGAAAGTTTGAAATATCTCCCTTGACCATCACATTCAAAATTTCAATATATTCATCTCTTATACCTTTGAGAAATATTATTCGAATGGTTTCTTGACTTAGAGAGTGTTGTTTAGATTTTTGTAGAGCATATGCAAATCTTTCTAAGTATTCTTCTAGACTTTCTTCTTCTTGTTGTGTCATTCTGAAAACATCTTCCTTTGAGTCCCTAGGCCTACAATAGGCTTGATACTTTTTAAGAAAGACTGATCTCATATCATCCCAAGAAGCTATTGTTTTCTCTCCTAAACCCATGAACCATTTTAAAGCAGTTGCTTTCAATGTGGAAGGAAATAGCCGAAGTTTGTGTGTGTTATCAATGTATCCATATGTTCTACATAGGATATCAAATTCAAACATGAAAGAGTTAGGATCTTCGGTTGAAATTCCATAAAAATTTGGCCATATAGAAGGTGGAATATTTTTTATTTTCACTTCTTCTCCTAATATTGCACTTGTATCTATTATTGGAAAGCCAAAGGTAGTTTCCTAATCACCACCATCTTCTTGTCTTTTCCTATCCTCTTCTATCTTTCTATCATTTTCTTGTTTTGCCTCTTCCTCTCTTTGTCTTCTCCATTCTCTTTGTTGTCTCTCATATTCAAGTCATTGTTCAGGAGTAAGAATAACAAATCCATGTCCCTCTTCTATCATAGGTTTAGTTGTTTCAATGTTAATTTGAAATTCAGGTGGTTCAAAGTTAGGTTGACTTACAGATTCAAAGATAGGTTGTTTTTCTTTAGCAGTTTCCTTTTGTTTTCCTGAAGTTGATAGCTATTTTATTTTTACTTCCTAAGCTAACAAAGTTTGCCGCTCAATTAAAGTTAACCTTTGTCCAGTTCTTTGTTTCTCTTCCAATTCCTCAATTGTTGGATTACTAGTAACTGGTGTTGTTGGTTTTGATGGTCCTACCACTATTTGTGGGGGGGTTTTAATAAATCTACGTTGAGGATCTCTATATCTAGGCATAAAGAAACATAACTAACAGGAATGTAACTAATTTTTTTATTTTTGTTTTATGATTTTTTTAAAATTTTGTTTTCTTATTTTCCTATTGACTATGCCAATATTTTCCTCCCCGGCAATGACACCAAAATGTTGAGTTAATCTATTCACACAAATTAACACAAATATTCCTTATCTATTCGGGTTGGTAATACTTAAAGGCAAGTCCACTATGTATGAATATTAGATGTAATCAAACTTGAAAGATAAGTTTTTCAAAAACAAAAGAAGTGCATATTAGAAATATAGCAATTCCAATTCACTCTGTAAAGAGGGAAAGCTGAAATGGCTCTTAACTTAAGAGGGCCAATTCTGCCTCAATTATTACTTGATGAATAGAAATCAGAAACTAATAGCTTAAGATGGACAAATCATTAATGGAGGCTCTTAACATAAGAGACCTTTGGTATGTTCCATCATAATTCATTCACCATAATGCCAAAAATAAATAAGAAAACTACTTGCATGTAATCAAGGAAAACTAGTTACAATTCACCAAATTAACAGAAGGAGTGCTCAACTTGAACACTTTATTTTTCCAACTTACTAAAGTGATGAATAAACTAAGATCTAATGAAAATAATCATCTCACATTAACCATAAACCAATTTGAAACAAAGCATGTAAACAAGTTCTACAATAACCAAATTATAGAAAATTAAACTAGTTTAAACAAAGAAGTGTACTTAGCTTGGAATGGGGGTCCTCCACCCTTGCTTTGCACAATTGAATATTGATATAAAAAGCTTAAACTCAGTTACACATCCACATTATTGAATAACAAAATAGTAGTAGAACATGTTCTTCAAATTAGCTCTCCAATCCAAAATGTCTCAGCATGAAATTATACAAAAGTCAATACATAAGCCATCAAAGTCTTGGCTTTAAATAGAAGTATTGTGAAAAAAACTGATCTATAATCCTTCTAATAAACATATCTACTCATATTCACCTATCTAGGTCAAATTCATCAATCCCATCCCAAGAAATATGGTCAATCCCATAAAATCTCAAAACTGCTCTATTTCTATGGATTTTCTGAGTGACTAGTCATGGTTGACCAGCACATAATGGGCCTAATAAAGCTTGTTCTATTCGAACCAAGTAGAGTTGGCTCAGTCGTAGTTCCCAAGTTTTCCATCCATGCATAAAATTCATGCCCAAGTGTCCTGCAAACATGTCAACCATATATCTATTACAGGAATTTCTAAATCTATGAATATTTGCACTTGAAACCAATTTTTCATAAAAACTTTAGAATTTTAAAAATGAAAATTAAATACCTGAGTAGACATGAAATACATCAAAATGGGATGAATAAAGTGCAAAATGGATGGAAAATAGATGGATTAAGTAATTTTCCTTTAGCAAAATAAGACCAAAATCGAGGGCCAACAACGTGTTTTACAAAAGAAATGTTGTTTAGGGCCTTGAAATGGCTTAAGAAGTTTAGAACCCAAAAACTGTCGAAAATAGTAAATTGTGTTATAGTTAAGGAAACCGGAAGAAACAATTTTAGGGGTCCAAGTGGAAATCCTGTGTGGCCTGCAATATCCACTTAGATTAGAAACACATGCTGCGAAACCATCACAAGGTTGTAAAAAACTATTTTGATGACAAAAATTCTTCCGATAGGAATATTGGGGTAGATGACCTAGTTTCTAAATGGGACAAACTAAATGTTGACAATGCAATCATTTAGAGTTTTAGAGGTTATGACTAGGGCCGTTCATAGTTATAAAAAATATTGGCCCAATACACTCTGTCTACAACGTCTGGAAGGTTACATAGAACCCCTTCATATTAATGGATGGCATTTGAAAAAGGTATTTTTCTAAAACACCTTTGGGGATATTCTTGCATCTATAAATATGTGTTTATTGCTTTCTTTCCTTTTTTTTGAATGTTTTTATTTTTCTACTATTTATGTGATGAATTCTTCTACATGAAAATGAAGTAATTTTGTGTGGAATTTCCCTTTTAGGGAAATTTTTAAAAGATATGTGATTTTTTTATGTTTTAAAACTCTTTGACTCACTTTCTTTAATATCAAATAATAAATAAAATGTTTTTATGTTTATATAATCTAGTCATCACTATAGAAATGAGTAAAATTTAAATACTTGCATTGTTAAGAGAGCTTAATGCACAAGCAACAAAATTTTGATGAGTAATGTAATCAGTGTAAGATGGTGACTATTTTCGCTACAACAAATACCCTCCAAAATTTTTCTTACACTTAAATTTTAGATCCTATTGTGGCCCTTATGATTGGTCATTCTATAGTCACTTGTTGGTCAGTTGATGTTTTTTTAAGTTCTTAAGCTCCCTTTTGAATTGTAAGTGTCGAAGTCACCTACTCACACATGCTTATTCCACAAAAAGTTCATGATCAAATTCTTTTCGGAAATCTTGAACAAGAATATCACGGTCCATCCATATGGTTCTTGTGTAATAATAAACCTATGTCAATAGCCAATGCACATTTTCATTAACAGTATTCCACTTTGTGTAGTGATGTCTTCCAGAGTTATCACATTCATTTTTGTATTGTATCGATGTTTCAAACCAACCTCTGTGGTTCATCATCAGGATTAGATGTGTGAAAAAGTCAGATAATCATAGGGTAATAAATAGAGGAAAGGTGGGATGGTAATGTGAGGAGCTGATAGGTTTGATAATGTTAAGAAATAGATTAATTTTAATTAATTAAATTTAATCTCTATTTTTTTCTTTTTTCTTTTCCAAAATATAATGTAACATTGCAATATTATAAAAAAAGAAAAAGAAAAAAATAAGTTATATTTATTTTAATTAATTAGACTTATATATTTCTTAACATTATCAAACTTGTTGGCTCCTCACATTTCCATCTCAACCTTTCCTCTATTTATTACCGTATCATTATCTGACTTTTTCACACATCTGATCCTAATGATGAACCATGGAGGTTGGTTCGAAATGTCGATACAATAAAGAATGAATGCGATAACTACAGAAGACATCAGTACAAAAAATTTTGATCGCAGAAGCTTCAAATCTATAATATTCCAGTTTTGGTTGTGTTCGTAATTCTATTTGTGTGAGTTTTCTGTACTATCGCTTTTGCACACTGTCACATTTACGAGTGTTTTTTTCATGCTTTTTACTATCACTTTCACTTTCTTGCACTTTAATTAGTGTCATTTTCATGTTAACTTCACTCTGGCATGTGTTTTTGTCATGTTCATTTGTGTATCGTAAGTGTCATTCGCACTTTTCTCTTCATATATTAAATGTCATATTTTAGCATATGGAGTGTCGCATAATGCATAAAAGCTAGTTTTGGTGGTTTCAAGAGGTAACCCTTGTGTACATAAATTGGTCTTACCTTGTAAACATGTATCACACTCATTTCGAAAGTTCAATTATTGTCATTTAAGTGTCTTCACAGTCATCGTAAACTGTACATTTGGTGTCGCACTTGGTGTAGGTTGCCACAAAGTTGTTGCATTAAGGGAAGGATGTTTTTCATGAGCTATGAGTGTTCCATCTTCTGTCACTAGGTCATATAGGTGTGTGTTCATGTTCATAGCCATGTTTTTTCTTATATTCCTCTCATTGATCTGAAAGTTAGACAAATTAGAAAAGATCTCCAATCAAACCACTCAACGTCTTTTAGCAAGCATCAATTGTCCATTACGTAGTCTCAGCCCTCAAGAAGGAACCTTGTCTCTTAAAACTACACAATGCACAGTTTTTTCCTTCTACAATTCTACATTGCCCAATCTCATTGCTTTTTCCTAGTCCTCGAGCTCTAGAACTGCACAATCCTTGCCTCCAACTAGCCTTTTTTGCACACAACCTAGTCACAAGCATCAAGCCTCAGCCTTGAATTCTTGAACTATGAAACTAAACAATCACTTGGCCGTTATTCCTCTTGAACTGCACACTGGACAATATTAAGCCTCAAGCATCAAGATTGATCCCTTAAACCCCTCAAGTATGTAACCTCCTAGCTTGTTCTCCTATTTGAACTATGCATTGGGAATCTTCAAGCCTCAAGCTTGACCTCTTGAGTCCCGCAACTATGTAGTACCTCTTCACAGGCGACCAGAACTACATATTTTCCAGCCTAAAGCCTAACTTTCATATTTTGACCTCTAGAAGTGCACAATCCCTAAGCCAGTCACACAACTAGTCACATGTTCCAACCCCATTAAGTGATCTCATGAAGCATGTTATATTAGGGGTTTATTAGACTAATGTTGTCTTGCCATGAGCGGATTGCATTTGTAGGTATTCTTTCATGCTATGATAAGATGATGATGAAGGATATGGAGAAGGAGACCATTCTAAGAGACACCTATGGAGCTAAAGAAACCATATTATCATCAGGCGAGAAGAAAAAATAACACAAGATTACAACAAAAGTTATAATATCAAGGCCACATTGAAGACTCCTTATCTCTAAGTCATGATGAGGAGAAAGAAAAGAAGACATTCTATTTTTTTAGATGACATAAAGAAACTACCAGAAAAAGGTGACTTGACACCCCCACATCATCATGTAGTCCATGTCATCATTGTCATGTCATGTTGTGTCATGACTCATCACGTGTCACATCATTTTGTGGATTATGTAAATTCTATAATGGAGAAATATAATGTAAAGTGGAAGTCCAAGAGTCATTCATGTAATGTGAAAAGTCATGTAGGAAGTCAAAAGGTCACAGAGAAGTCAGACAATCACAAGGTTAGTCCAAGAGTCACAAGGGATATGAGGGATATCTCTAATTTTTATGTATACACCTTCATTGTACAAGGAAATGAATTTTCACCTTGGCTTCTCCCATAGGCGCTAGAGAAATAGAGTCAATACTTTTGGGGAGAAATTTGCAGCTCCAACACTCCCCTATTGGAGCTCGTGATGTTCATTGTATTCATGTATCTTGGGACTTTTAATTCGTACTTGAACCATGATGGCAAAAACATATTCATGCATGAATCATGAATATTTGTAAGGCTATTATGTGAATGTTTATGACTCATTTTTTCTTTCACCTATGCTAAATTAGTTGAACTATTTCGATTATTTTAGTGCTTATCTATTTGAAAATTCTTTGTAATGGTTGTAACAATCATCAAATCTATATGGAATATTCTTCTTGATGTTACTCGATTCTCTTTTCGCTTGTGTGAGATTCTACTAGGTTGGTACTATTACCCCTCTCTTAGAGGCTAACCTTTCCTCTCTAGTAGAAGAACCTTGATATACCTGCAACCTAAAATTGACCAGGTACACTTACTTTTCACAAAGGCACATACACGTTTCTGTCTCTTGTTGAAAACTAAAGAAAAGGAAAATATATAGGAATATATGGAAATTGGGCTGATACTCTAGATGGGGCTCCTATTCCAAATAGTGTGAGGTCTTATTATGACTTCACGTCGAGGAGATCCCCTTGGTTGTCGGATTTCAAGCATTGTCAACAAATGGTGCTAGAAGGAGGACCAACTGATATGATCCTATTGATTATGCCTTGAATCTATTATAAAAAATGGCTCTTCCCAAAGTCATAATCCTAGGATGTTTTTATAAAGAGCTTAATCTTACCATCCCAATTTAAGTTTGATGGCAAGGGTGAATGAATTCTTTATGATCATTTGTTTCAAGTTGACTAGTTTTTCCTTTCTAATGGAATAAATTGCAAGGATATCATGGTTATATTTTTCACCCTCACATTTGAAGGTTGTGTTAAGAGATGGTATCATACATTACCCATTACTTCTATCCATTCATTTTACCATATTGTGGAGGATATTCATAAAGCATTTTATAGGTATGATTATCAGGATATTCTTAAAAGAATATATCAACTAAAAATGAATCATAATGAATCAATTGATAAATTTTCTATTTGATTCCTTCACCAGGAGAAGGCATGCATTGGGATTTATTTAAAGAAAAAATAATCATTTGGTTCATGTCTCTTTTCACTTTCAATCTGAACCCCCTAAATTTTTTACTTCCCCAACTCTTGTAAATCATGAGACACCTTGAATTCCAAAGGAGGAACCTACTACTTTTTTTCCTTTTCCTCCTCCTTTTCTAGTTCTAGTGAGGGTTCCTCCTTGTGATGATAGTAAAGTTGTGAAAGGTGATAATAAAATTCCTAATACATTTTCTCATTCCCATTCCACTTTTCATGATTCAAATCACATGGAGGAAATCCCAAAATGGTTCATGAAGCCTATGGTGAAGACTAATTTCTCCATTTCACAGGATGATATTATTACTCATAATTTAAATATTGAATATGATTTTGATACTTGTCATCACCTACCATCTCTTTCTCATGACCCCTTTCCCCTTAATCTTCCCAATAATTATCCTCCAAATTTAAGCAATGAACAATTGCAAGGTAGTCACATTTCGTAGGTAGAGGAGAAATAAGGTGAGGATTACTTTGATCTTTCTTCAATTTTCTAGATTCCTCTGTGTGAAGATGGCATTGATTCACTCTTGGTTGGTAATGAATTTAATAATCTCGGTGATGAATCAAATAGAATCAACTTCCTGATTAAGATGAAGTCTTGGACAACCATCATCTGGATGATTTCGACTCCATTATTGTATTGGATCATGTATCCGTAAGAACACCAACTAATATTTCAGTCCATCCAAAAGATGTTGATTTTATAGAATTAGATCTGGAATATGATCCAACCAAAGAAAACGCTCATATCTAAACTTCCTCTTCAACTCTCTATACCTTGTGCGCTCTCATTTGTAATGCATCAACATGAGATGAATATAATACATGCTCTTCAATTTCTCCATTCAAAGATTTAAATTTTCAATTGAAACAAGATAGTGAGGTTATCCATGATGAAAATAAAAATGATCAAAACACTGAGTATTCTTTTCATCCCTCAACATTTCTTGGTTTGCATGAAGATAATTCTTCAAATAAAATTCCCCATGAAATTTCCTCAATTCATTCATATTCAAATTTTTGATCAAGAGAAGCTTTTAACTTGATTAATCTAGTTATTGTTGTAAAATATGATCAAATCAAGGACAAAGATTTCTTCCATACGATTAGTAGTATTTGTATTGAAATCAATGGTAGCAGTTGTCCTCACATCATGCATAATTATCTCAATCTTCAAAATGCGATTTTGTAATCCTTGAAAGTTTTGAGACATGTCAGAGAGTCGAGGCACTTCAACTTCTGTTGATGTTTATGATAAGACCTTACAACTCTAGCAAGGTCCCCAAACTAAGTTAGGTCTAGGATCTCTCACAATATACTTCTCTTTGCATGGTTTCACTTGATGAAAATTTATTCTTGGAAGGTGTTTGGTATTTTGGATATAGTCTTCCAAGATTTCAACATTTTATTTCTAATTATATTTACGAAACTTCCTCATCTGATTTATCTTCATGCAAATATCTTATATGAAACTCAGTTTTGGAATGCATATCTCTCATAGAATCATGTAACGGTGAAGTTAATAATTTCAAAAATGATCTTTTGTCAAAGCAATCTTTCCTATCAAATTCATTCTAGAATAGTTATCTATTGGTTTTTCTTGTGAATGTTATATCGTGAATCTTGTTCTTCATCACTCCTGAAATCCTTCTGAGTGGTAATGAATACATGAGTTATTATGTTAATCAAACTCTTTTTCATTCATTGTTTCTTTATTGGTATGATGTGTTTGTTATATTGGCATTCCTTTTCATGTATTTCGATGATTACCAAGCTAGTATAACATGCCACTAGTCATTGGGAAATCCTTTGTTACATTTATCAAGCGAGGAAGATGATTCATCTCTTCGAGGAATTCCTATAGGTGTTACAACTGATCTATCTTTGTTATCTTCTAACTAAGAATCTCTTTCCACAAGTGGTCCCTCTAATAATAATATTAACTATCATTCATTTTATCATTTTCCCACCAATATATTTGTTGGGTAATTTAATTCACTCTTAAATTACTTGTATTTAATTTTCAAACTCGGGGTTCGTGATCTTGTGAGGTATATGTACATTATATGTGCTAGGATAACTACATCAATTCAAAGAAACTAATCTGATTATACACGAGGATTTAAACTTATTTATGACTAGGTTTTGATAAGTGTATGCACATGTTCTATCTTGAAAGGCCAAAGAATTCAAACTCAAAGCATCGAAATTTAAATAAAATTTTAAAGAAAATTGTACTATGAAAAAATTGAGATCTATTCTAATTGTAAAATAAATTGAAATCTATTCTACTGAATATAAATTGAAATATATTCTATTAAATAATGAAAGGAAATCTAACTAGCTAACCTGAGAATGTAAATTTACTATGTGAACTATAAAACAATTCTTCTATAATTTCAATATATGAGAATTGAAATAAATCTAATCTAAAATACTGAAAGGAAATCTAAATATCAAATTGAAAGAACAACTATTCTACAAAACTTGGGATTGGAAACTATTTTAGAAAGTAGTGAAAAACAATGTTATGTTAACAAAATCTCAAGTGCATGACCCTCCAAATATTACTAATGTGTGTATTCTATCCAAAACTAACCATAGTTGTCAAAATTATGAATAGAAAAAGCATGAAAGAAATTCTTGGAAAATATTTCAATGAAAGTGTTTTTGGATTTTAAAGTTTATATTGGGCACTCATCCTGTAATAGATAGAATGAAGGTAAGAAAACTATATTGAAAATAGAGAATTCAAATAGCTAAATAGATTGAAAACTAAATTGAAGGAAACAGTGAAAAAATCAAAATTAAAGTGACAACTATACTATCTCACAACTCCACAAGGGGTCGTCCTAATGAGTGTGAGGAAATATAAACTCAGGTCACTTGACTTAAATAACAATTTTCATTCAAAACTGTGTCATATCAAAGATTACATTCACTGGAAAAAAAAAAAAAAAAGTATTTCTTCTTCAAATAGAAGAAAAAATTACAAGTTAGTATTCATCATTGACATTTGATTCCTGTTGTCATTAATCAGACTACAATTTATAGAATTTTGAGGCAATTAACAAACTCATATTTTTCTTGGTTGAGTTCAAACCATGAGATATTTGTAGATCAATTTTGAAAATAAAATCCAATCTTATTTGATAGATCCTATCATCAAAGATCAACTTACATATGATAATAATGATCTCCCTACCACAAATTTTTTGAATCCCAGCTTATTGCAACTTCTTTTTTCTTGATTGTGTGTTGATTGATACATTAGCAAATTGCTTGTTCACAATCTACAAAATAGGGCTCTAAAGAACCTCAAAGATATAAAATAACAAATTTGAGGACACCACTTGTAAGGAAACTAATTGGGCTCGTGCTTAAAAAACCAATATTTTGGTTTTTCAAAATTCATTTTCATTTTCTCAAAAAATACGTTTGAAGTTGATTGGTCAAAATTGTTACATTTTTCCTTTGATCTCTTGCTGGAGGTCAACATGTGTGATCCGAGTGGAATTTAACCAATATAAATCCTTATTAGATCTTCTAGAAACCAAATCTAAGTGTCTAAATTCCTTCTATAATGGTTTTACTACCTTAACCATGGAGATAGATACAAGAACTTCACTGAGCTGCAAACACTTGAATTAGCCAAACTTTCATTAGTAGATAATGCATATTCTTATTAATCTATTAAAAATAAAGGAAAATGATGTTAATTAACCACTTAGCCATATAGAGGCACATCATGAAGAATTATGGTAAAAATGGTGGCAAGTGAGTGAAATTGTACGATGAATGGTTGGAAGTAATGGCTTCATGAATGACAAAGACAAGTGAGAATGAGGAAAAGTTAGTGACCCAACAATATTTGATGACAATTGTTTAACATCAATTAATATTTATGGTTTATCTCACCATTGAGATACTATCAAGAATCTGAGGCACTTTAACCTTCACTAATGGTTATGTCAGGCCCTCACTATCTTAATAAGCCTTCCAAATATGATCAGGTTCATTTTTCCTTGCAAGTTCCTCATGTTGATCCCCTTCTTTTAATTGCAAATTAATATTTTCAAAGATTTCAGGATTCTTAGGAAGATTGTTTCAAGTTTCATGATCCAATCATTGAATGGTTGGAGAAATCCTACATGGAAAGCTCCGTCATAAATAACAAGTTTTTGCCTTTTGTGTTTCTTGCTAAGGAGTATAGTGTAGATGAAGATACATTCGCAAGAAGCTCCTGAGGTTTGTATTCTTACGGTTTTAGGAAAAAGGTAAGAGTGCGAAATGGTTAGAAGTAGCAGTTATGAAATATCTTTTTATTGACATGCAAGACCTTCAATTTTTGTGCATAATATTTAAGCTCTTATCTTTTCTATTTCACATTTTTTATCTCAATTTTAATCGATCATTTTTTATCCTTCTTAGCTTGCTTGAGGGACATTTTCTTATATGGTTCTAGCCGTAGGAATACCCAATCACCTACATCAAAACTTCTTTCACTGTAATGTTGATCTGCCTGTTGTTTCATTCTATTCTGTGCCAACACGAGGTTATCCTTTAAGAGTTGGAGGACTTGTTGTGATGTTCGATGTGATGTTCCACTGCTTGAACCTTAGAATTTTCTCTTAAATATGATGTGATGGATGGTGGTTGATACCCATAAAGTGCCATAAATGGGGTCATTTTTGTTGTTGTATGGAAGAAAGTGTTATACCACCATTCAGCTAGAGGCAACCATTTGACCCATTGTGTCTGTTTATCAGATACAAAGCAACGAAGATATCCTTCCAAACATTTGTTTACTATCTCAGTTTTCCCATCAGATTGAGGATGATAAGATGAGCTATGAGCTAACTGATTACCAAGACAAGAAAATAATTTTGTCAAAAAATTTCTAGTGAAAATGGGATCTCTGTCACTTACAATAATCTTTAGATTTCCATGTATCTTTTGAATTGTTTCCATAAATGCAGTAGAAACTGTACTGGCTTTAAATGGATGTGATAATGCACAAAAGTGTGCATACTTGGTAAGTCTGTCAACTACCACCATGATGACACTCTTTCCCTCAAACTTGGGTAACCCTGTGATAAAATCCATTGAAACCTCCTCCCAACGTTGGCTTGGAATGGATAAAGGTTGTAATAGACTTGGGGTCTTAATTGTTTCCACTTTATTTTGTTTGCAAACCAAACATTCCGCCACAAACTTTTGAATTTCTGATTTAAGGCCATCCCAAAAAAATTCCATCTTAACCCTGTGGTAAGTTTTTAAAAATCTTGAGTGCCCTCCTAAGGGAGAAGTGTGCAATTCCATAAGAATCTTTTGTTTGAGTTGGGAATTCTTACAGAGGTAGAAGCGATCTTTGTACCATAATGAATCATTTTGCCAGCTAAATGTATTAGATGTATTGGAATATTGTTGTAACTTTCGAATAAGTTCCCACACTTATTCATCATTCTTCCATTCTTCCCTTGCTTTGTTTATCCAATCTGGTTGGATAATAGAAATGGCACACAACAATGCTTCCACATCTTCATCCTTTCTTGAGAGTGCATCTGCCACCACATTTTGCTTCCCTTTTTTGTAGATGATTTCAAAGTCATAACCCAACATCTTTGTGACCCACTTTTGTTGCTCTTCATAGGATAATCTTTGTTCTAAAAAGTATTTAAGTCTATCATGATCTGTTTTTACCTTGAAGTGTCTTCCTATTAGGTAGGGTCGCCATTTCTTAAGTGCATGGAGTATTGCCAACATTTCCTTCTCATAAATAGCTTTGCTTTAAAACTTTCCCTTGATTGGACGACTTTCAAAAGCAATGGGTCTTTCATCTTGCATTAGAACAACACCAATTCCATTTCCTGAAGCATCACGTTCCACAATGAAGGTTTTTGTGAAGTCTGGTGTAGCTAAGACTGGTGCTTGGCACATTGCCTCTTTAAGATGCTCAAAGGCCTTTGTTGCTTCCGGATTCCATGAAAATGCATCTTTCTTCAATAATGTTGTTAGAGGTGCTGCTATTCTCCATAATTCTTAACAAACTTGTGATAATACCCTGTCAACCCGAGAAATCCTCGTAGATGCTTTATGGATGTGGGGATTCTCCATTCCTTAATGGCTTAATTTTGCTAGGGTCTACCTTAACTCCTTCATGAGATACAATATGACCCAGATATTCCACCTCTTGTACTCCAAAGAAACATTTGGATCTTTTTGCATATAATTGTTTCTCCTCCAATAGTTGTAGCAGCCTGTCAACATGTTCAACATGATCCTTCCAAGACTTGTTGTAGATTAGTATATCATCAAAAAATACTAACACAAATTTTCTAAGGAATGGTTTGAAAATTGAATTCATCAAACCTTGAAATGTTGAAGGTGCATTGGTAAGGCAAAAAGGCATGACCAAAAATTCATAATGGACCTCATGAGTTCTAAATGTTGTTTTCGGAATGTCTTCAATCTTCATTCTGATTTGATGATATCCTAAACGAAGATCCAACTTGGTGAAGTAAATCGATCCATCCAATTCATCCAGTAATTCATCCATGATAGGAATGTGAAACTTATCTTGAATAGTGAGCTTGTTGAGCTCCCTTTAATCTGGACACATGCGCCATGATCCATCCTTCTTGTGCACCAATACTACTAGAGCAGAGAAAGAACTTTGACTCGGTTGAAATATACCAGCCTCTAGCATTTCTGCAACCATACGTTCAATTTCACTCTTTTGGGCCTAGGGATATCTTTATGGCTTGATGTTTGGAGGAACACTTCCTGGAATCAGATGAATAGCATGATCATGATCACGAATAGGTGGGAGACCTTTGGGAGTCTCAAATACCTTGGAATGATTGTCCAAGACTATTTTGAGATCTGGAGAAATAGATGATTCCAATGTGGAAACATCTAGCGAACATAATTGTGCAATTACACCTTTTTGTTCCTTTTTTAGAAGCTTTGTCATACCATTACAACTGATTATCTTTCCCAGTTTCCCTGCAATAC
>APFE030500673.1:0-42904 GCA_000404065.3 Pinus taeda | reverse complement strand
TAAAAACAATTTGTCATTATCAACATTTATAACAAATTGATCATCATCATGTATCATCCCTGCATTCATACATAACTTGTTAGTTTTAAAACTACAAGTTTCAACAGTTTCAACTGTTGGTTCATATACCAACTCCTCAAGCTGATCCTTTTCTTCATTCACAAGAACTTCCTGTGTTGTAACAGCAAAAGCATTGCTGCTTTCTTCTCCAAAGTACTTATCTCCTGAAAGATTCTTTCCCATGTTTGTGACAGCTTCACAAGATTGCGCATCCTTCCCAACACCTGTAATCACATCACAATTGTCAGCTATATAAACACAAGAGTTCACACTATCCAACTGATATGGATTTACCCAATAACTCAAGGAATCATCAATGATCTTCTCCTCTGCTTCGCCAATGGAAACCTCCTCTTCCAACTCAGCTACTTTGAGCTCTTCCCGTCTCAACTGTACATCCACTATCTGCTCCAAGTATTCCTTTCCTCCAAGTAACAGAGTTTTTGAATCAGTCTTCTGTCCCGGTACATCTTCTTCCTGCAAAGGAAACAATGTATGATTGACACCATCCTTTCCAAACTTGTAGGTGTTTCTCTTCCCATAATGTATGGATCCTCTGTCGTATTGCCAAGGTCTTCCAAGCAATATGTGACACACGTCCATAGGCATCACATCACAAACAATTTTAACTTTGTACTTGCCCACCTGAAATTCCACTTCACACTGTTCACTTACCAACAATTGATGTCCCTTTTTCAGCCATGACACTTTATAAGGTGTTGGATGCTTCATTTTCCTTAGCTTCAATTTCTCAACTACTTCTGTAGAAACCAGATTATCAGTGCTGCCACTATCAATGATCATCTGCAACATTTTCCTTGGACTTTACACACTGTCCTGAATAAAGCCTTCCTTTGTGGCGGTTTAGCCATCTCCTTTGCTGGTTTAAGTAAAAATTTATTAAGTACCAGAGACTCTCCTATTTCTGGTGTATTCACTTCTTCTGTTACTGCTGCCACTGGTGCCTCTTCCTCAGTTGGAGCCAGAATTGCATTCCTCCGCTTTATTTCTGCATTTTCTGGGCACTCAAAAGCTCTATGTCCCAACTTATTGCATCTGTAGCATCTTATTTCTCTGCCTCCTCCCCTGCCTCCTCTACCTCTAGAAAAAATCCCCCTGCCTCTTGCATCACCTCCTGTGGATGCATGCTGGGTTGAGCTACTGCTAGCTCCTTCTGTAGGTGCTGTAGATCTTCCACTACCACCTTGACTTTCTTTTCCTTTGAAAGTCCCTCTCCCTCTGGCAGACTGCTTCCTCATGAGTTTTTCCTCAGCTTTCAGCGCTATCTGATAAGCTTCCTCTACTGTTTTAGGAGACAGTAAACTTATCTCATCCTGAATGTCCATCCTGAGGCCATTCATATATCTAGCTACCTTCTCATCTGTATCTTGGGCTTCTCCAACTCTTATGCTCACCTTATAGAACTCCTCTGTATATTCCTTCACTGTTAAAGCTCTCTGCCTAATATTTTGCATTTGTCTAAACAATGTCTGCTGATAGTTACTGGGCAAAAACTTACCTTTTAACTTTGCGACCATTCTCCTCCAATTCTTAATTGGCTGCTTACCCAGTCTCTTCCTTTCTGCCTACACACCATCCCACCAGAGTGCTGCATGGCCTTTTAGTTTGGTGATAGCAAAATTTACCTTCTTCTCATCTTCTATTTCTTCATAATCGAAGAATTTTTCCATGCTATTAATCCAGTCGATTAATTCTTTTGGATTCAGTCCTCCTTGGTAGATCGACACTAATTGATTCTAAGGCCTGGCTGTGGATTTCAACACTGACTAAAAGAACCTCGTCTCAGGAGTAACCTCTACAGCTTCCTCCTCTGTAGCTTCAACTTCGGGTTCACTGTCATCTCCGTCATCTATGTTCTTGTCTGAGGTTAACGCATCCAATCTGGCTCGCAGCTCTTCTATGCTTTCCATTATTTCAGTGTTTGCAACAGGCCGTCCTCTTCCACCACGTCCTCATCCTCTTCCAGTTTTGAAAGCCATCCTTCTCCTGCTCCTGAGATTCAATTCTATGTCAGTTGCTGGCTCTGATACCACTAATGATGGACCGGACGCTAGCTCTAATGATAGTCTCCCTAATTTGATTGAGATATCTTCTATATCTTCCTCTCTCTCCCTTGTCAGGTCTCCAGTATCATCTATCATTCATTAACAATTTCACACAGCCTCTATATATATGCGCACATATATTTGTAATGGTTAACCCATAAATCAACTGTGACTGAGTGATGAATTTCAGTGTAAGAAATACATACATTAGTGAAAAGGCAATATAACATATGCACCAGCAATAAAATACAATCTCATAAATAAAATCTAGCTATATATAATCCATGCGATCCACTGGATGTGCGTACTGTAGTTTAATCTTAAAACACCAAATTTTATATGCTATATATATTATGTGCACAACATAGTTTAATACGCACATGAATTCTCCAGACAGTGTGTGCAGCAGTCCTCAAACTTGTTGCGGTGTGCGCGGCCAGCAAATACAGTCTTGTGGCAGCCTTTCAACGGGTTTATGGTGCGTGCTCAATTCAATTATACACAGGTTTTAATCCCACGTTTCAATGAATCCATAGTTATGATCAATGTAAATCCACCATTAGAGCTCCGTTGTCCATACAAAAATAAATTCACTACACTTCTCACAATTCACAGATTGAACCACGATTTAAATACAGTCTTTATTGCCTAATCATTATATCAGTTACTGTCATACACAGAACGAATCCTCCTCATAATTCAAGTCACTGTTTTGTTTTATTAAAGAGTTGTGATTCGACTACTTTTTTTTTCTACTGTTCATACACACAATATATCTATAATTCTGGAGTTCTACATGAGAGAAAAATTCCCTCCTTGGCGGCCAAGTTTAGTATCTTTTTCCTTTTTCATTCATAGTTGCCTTATTACAACAGTAGCTATACATAGTAATCTAGAGCTTTTTCTTTGTTTTTTTTTAGAACAACTAATCTAGCATGCCTTATTCTAAGCCTATCTAGAAAATATGGCATGTTTTTTCCCTTATCTAGTTCCTAATTTTAACTAAAAAACATAGAAACAGCAGGCAAAGGATCCCACTCCTTGCCTGTAGATAATCTTTTTGATTTTTGGAATAAATCAAAATATTTTTCCCCTTCTGAGTCACATGCTCCTACATCAATTCCCCCTCATGTCTGGCTCCTGCTGGCTCAGGTCTTTTGTCAATAATCATCAAAGTCCATGACAGTCAAGGTCTGGTCCTTTAAAGGAAAAAAGTCATTTCAATGTCTAGGTCTAGGGATTCATCAATTTAGTCTTTGAACATGTTTAGTAAATCCATGCAGGCCAGAGTGAGGCCATTACACAGTTATGGTTCAGAGAGCTTCATCGTCATGTGGATAGACTTCGACTTTTCTTCAAAACTCTATTTTGAAGAAAAGTCAAACAGTGTCATTTATGACAAAATTTTCAAAAAAGTTGTCAGTTGATTTCTTTAGATGCAGTCATGGTTTCTGTGGCCAAATGTCCTTTCGTGCAATCTTTGTAAAGAGTGCCGAAAATTTCATCATTTGACCTAAAATTTCAAAGGGAAAGTGAAAATCAGTGTGTTTTAAAGTCAGTGAAAAAGTGCCAAAACATAACATTAGAAAAATGGGTTTTTGAAGAGGCAAAACTTTAACCCATCACTTCTAAAGCTATATATACAAGTTTTCATCAAAATCAAAGGCATTGAGGTAATCCAAGCCTTGGAGAAAGGTTTCAAAAGGTGTGAGTGTGCATTGTGAGTGTTTGAGGGAGTTGGTGGCAGTTTGAAGCAGCGCAACGCATATACCCAGAGCATGGCGCACACAGAGGGTGCGATGCACACAGAGCCTGCCCGCAGTTCAAACTTTACACAGGCATTGCGCATACCCAGAGCGCGGCCCACTGGGCTTTGCGCACGGCGCACACAGACCAAGGGCCAAAACAAGTGCCCAATCACTTCAAAGTTTTTGTGAATGCTATCAAATTGAAAGGTAGGCTTTATAACATCAGTTGTTCATAAAATTTTATCAATGATACGATGGTTTATAGAGATGTTTGAATGCAACCAAATGCATAAAATCAACCATAAGAAATCACCAAGAACCATGATGGCTAGGGTTGCTAAAGTGTGTTGTTAAGTTCCAAGGTTCCATTCCACCCATCATTTTCCCCTCACCTACCATTTTCCCCATCCTCCCTTTATCATTTTTCCTAAAATCCCTGCCCTAAAATACTACCAAACCCTCTCCCCTATCCTTCCACTATTTGGTCAACATGACACCCTAAACCCTACCTTGTTAAAACCCCAAGCCCTACCCTATAAAAATACCCAAACTCCTCCCATATCCCTAAACAAATTTCTCCCTATAACCCCTATTCCCATTATATTACTCCCTTCCTAATACTCCCTGTTTCATTGTTCCCCTTGGTGACAGATATCACAAAGGCACCCAACCTCACACCGTCATCAAAGGGTAGCCTAATCACAGTATACACAGCAGTCATGACATCACACCATTCATCAAAGTATGAGAGGGAGACACAAAGTGACTCATCCTCAGAAGAGAAAGCTCCCAGGAGACATCACAAGAGTGGCAAACATGTCAGGGATGAGAAACTACCCTCATTGAATTACAAGCATGCCCTCTTGCCATGTCATGTTTCCAGCACCTACCATGTTTTGAATTTTGTCAAAGGGTGGTGAATGTTAGAGTTCATCATGAGTTGGCCCATATATTTGTGCTTCATCTACATGGAGGTCAGTCTATCTTGGATGGGGTCACTTTCACATTGACACCCGAAGCTATATCAGTGGCAACAGGTATACCAAATGTTGGAGAACAATGGCATAGGAAGAAGAAGGTGGATAGGCAACACTATGAGCCTTACATCAAGGCCAGATTCTTGAGTCAACTCACAAGAGTCTTTCCCTTCAGATACTTGAAAGATGAGTATGCTCAACTCATGAGATTGATCATGAAATACTTCAGCTGTGAGAGGAGGTTCTCTCGACTATATGCCTATCACATCTGTTTTCTCATGCAATTTACCATGGTGAGGATGATGAACCTCCCATTTTTCATATCCAGGAATATAGAGAGAATGAACACCTTCATGCTACATAAGACCCCTCAACAGTAGCTTAACAATGTGTGTCACTTTACTCTTATCCAGATTTTGGTAGATCACCAGTTGGGATTGTAGGGCATTTCTTGGGAGGAATTCATCTCACGTGACTTCTTCAGCACATCATAGGTACTATCAGATCCAGAGCAAGAGATGGGTGGTCCTTCTCATCACCATGAGCACCATGAGACCACTACCATGCCAGTTTTTGTTACATATCAGAGAGGCAGTAGACACTCGTTTGCAGCAGCAAAGCGAGTGTTATCTCCACCCAGGGTGGAAGGGGCCTCACTTCTGACATCAGTGACATAAGTACTGGACAAGGGCAAGAAGCCCGTGCATGATGAGGGGCCATTAGGTGGACAGGAGACTGATGTTATCCTCATTCAGGATGATGAGGCAGAGGCTCAGAATGCCCAACTTAAGATGACCATTCAGGAGCAAGACACAGAGATCCAAAACTTGATACTCAATGTGGGGAGGGCCAGATGGATCATCAAGTATCTGGAGCAGAGGAACAAGCAACTTGAGGACCAGTAGGCAATCATGGAGCTGCAAAGCATCCGTGAGAATCGACAAGCTGCCAAGCAAAGGAGGACCAAGCTCACTACCTTGGAGCAAGAGATCAACAACAACCGTGAGTCCTAGCTAGAGCGGGTCAATACCCACCTAGAGAGACTGTTGGAGAAGGCCAACAGAGACAAAACTATACTGAGGAGGATGGCTTGTCATTATAGGGCATGGAACATGAGCGCAAAGGCTTGAATAAGGAGCTTGAAGGCCAAATTGAGCAGAGCAACAAAAGAGGAAAAAGAGCCAGATTGGCTTCGAATCTTGGTTGAAGATTTTTTGGCCCAGCGTGGTGCCTCTTAGATAACCTCCAGCCCAAATTTCAAGAAATTTGGGAAAATTTTGGTCACATGGAAACTTTTTGGCAAAAACACAGGTTTTTTCTCTATACGCGCCACGCCACCAGCCCGACGCAGAGGATTGGGAGCTCTAAATGAGAAATGGTTTGCATTCTTGGATTTAGCATGCAAAATCACGACTACTGGAACTTGAGCAAGAAATTTGTGGATGATTTGAGTCTCCAGGAGGTCAAAAACACCCAAAAAATGACCTCACTGCCCCTATTTTGACACACAGGAAGCAGTCTTGGGAGAATGAAGATTTGGAGGGGAAAATGAGCTCGAAATTCAAAAATTCTACCTGGGTTAGAAAGTAGATAGGATAGGATTTCCAACAAGCACACTTGGGCACATTTTGGACTCCTGCAAGTGCCTCAAAACTGGCCTCAAAGTGGCACGGTGCATAAAGAAAATGGCGCGGCGCTTATAGGAAAAAAGGCCCAAATTGTCTCTGTTTCGCGAAATTTCGCTTCACGACTTTTCATAAGTGGGCCCTCACATCTACACTTCACTTTTCAGAACCAAAGGTAGCATTTAATGTGTTTTCACTCCAGATGGGCATCTATCCAAGTGGCAAAGAAAGGCAAAGGGTCACCCAAGCCATTTGTCATGTTTGTGGCGCTGCACCTGTAGCTGATGTTTGGCTCTCCACCTTCATTTTGTAATGATTCGAGTAACTCCCCAACCCTTGGGTGTTCTATCTCTTCATGGAACATTCTATATATTGTATGCAAACCATTTGCAAAGGGTTGGTTGGCTTGTAACTTCTGGAAGACTGTGGGAAAGAAACTATGTTTCTGCATTGTATATTTTTTACAGAGGATTAATGAAAGGCAGTGGCTCTGTTTCGTGAGATTCATGTGGTTGTGAGTGTAGAAAATGTGTCTCTTATGTGTCATATGTATCTTGTTATGTTTCATCGTTCATTTCATATTCATTTCTAGAGAAATTTTCTAAGTTAGCTAAGGTAGAATTCAATTTTATTGCTCTGCCTATGGGAAAATTTCATGTTTAGTGTTCATTCTTCTGTTGAAAAGGATTCATGTTTTCCATGCCGTTTTCACCCTCTTAATCAATCTCTCCATTCCGTACTATCTTAAATTAAATTGCTAGGCTTTCCGCCTATCTTGCCTCACGAGTTAATTTGTGCCTTTGTATTAAGTTCTCTATTCATTGAGGTCCATTGGTCCCATACCATCCCAGAAACACAGTCATTCATAAAAATCATTTCTTGTATCCGTATTCACTTACTAGCCTAAGATAAATAGTTCACAGTATGTCATCTCAAGACATTTCGTTTATTTATCCACTGAGTGTGACTCAGAGAGAGCCCTCTCCTATTCTGGTAGGGCTAGCTACCAGACTGAGTGTGGTTTGTGGTTACCCTAAATTTTGCCTTCTTTCAGCCTAAGGCGGATTTAGGTGATAACATATCCAAGCAAAAGATTGGGGTTGGTACTCTCTACCTCTCTCTCATCTACTTTTCATAAAGGAAAACACAAGTAACTTTTGTTTGTTTGTTTCTAAGATAGCTACCCATCTTAGTGGGACTAGTAGCTCTGAATGGACACTAGTTTTCCCGATAACAAAATGGTGAATCCATTGGGGAGTGAATAGCTTGTTTGCTTGTTTATATTTGTTTGCTTTATAAACTACAGACGGAGCCTAAAGTCAAGCTATCTAGCCTTCAAATTGCTTTTGCTATGCAACTGCAAAGTGGACAAATGTTGCTTCAGTCCATCTCTGGGTTTTTTTTATAAACGGAACAATTGATTTGAAAACATCCTTATTGCCCTAGTTGTGGCTCAAGTAACCTCATTAGATCAGCCCCTATGATTTGTATTTACTGACTATCATTAGCTCGGCCTAAATCCCTAAACTAAGCTGCAAACTGTGGCCAAAAACCAAGTTAAAGTCTTGTCCCTGGACCATCGCATTGTCTCCTTTTAACAGTCTAGATGCATCGCACCTCCCATCTGCAATAGGTTAGATGCATCCCTGTTTCCTTGTGTTACAGGTGTGATTATTAGATAAGGCTGTTTCTACCTCCAGATTTTGGTTTTTCTTCATTCTCTTCTGCTTTATTCAGGAGTTTTGTTGTCTGTGATTAGTATACTACTGTTGAAACTCCCTTACTTTGCATTATTCAGCCTCCATTGTACAAAGAATTGTAAATTCTTTTATATATTTTTCACCATTTACAGTTATCCTTTACAACGAAGTAGCTTAATCGAACTATCATGTTTTGATTTGGAAGTGTTGCAAGTGTTGTTTTCAGTCAAAGAAAATAATCCTACCCTTTTTGATGGTCGATTACACTGTTACTCTTGTATTTGATCTGAATTCATAGTATTTCAAGTGTCTAAAGCAATTTTTAAATTGAAGTTGAAAGTGTCATCTTAGCCTTCCTTTCGTTTTTTAAACTTGAAATAGTAAAGTGTCATCTTAGCCTTCCTTTCATTTTTTAAATTTGAAATCGCAAAGTAGTCTTCCTTTCATTTTTTGAATTCGAAATCGCAAAGTGTCGTCTTAGTCTTCCTTTCATTTTTTGAATTTGAAATCACAAAGTGTCGTCTTTGTCTTCCTTTCGTCTTTTGAAGAGAAAATTGTTAGTACTGTTGATTTGAGAGAAAAGATAGTTCAGATTTGTGCTTAGCATTCCCGTTGTTATTCACACATTAAGAAAGTTGAAAACAAATACATGCATGTGCTTTTGCATTTAGACTGCTTGTTGATTTTGATTTAGGATAGTGCATCTAGTGTCTGCTCTCTACTCTATATTGAAAGAATCTCATTTCTCTTTCCTTAGTAGCTAGGACTTTCATTGCAAAAAGAAGAGTAAACGACTGTTTATCATCTTAGATTGCATTTTTAGGAATTGTATATCTACATCACACAGTGAACCTTAAAGGCAAACTTCTTAAGAAAGATCAACTGTAAATTAAATTCAATGAACATAAAAATGCTTTGGAACCTAACGCACAACATTTAGAAGTCTAGGCTAGAGATGTATTCTGGCATCATAAATCCTGGTAACTATCGCTTTCATCATAGGTTGGGTGATTCATCCTCTTTGAGATGACAAGTGCTAGTACAGACTTGTGCTTTCATGTACCATCGAGTATATATTGGGAGACCACAATAGGCTATATCCTTTATCCTTAGGAAGCCATGTCTACACCCTATCGATCACAATGCACTGAACACAACATTTGGGAAGATTGACTGTCGTACCGTAAAAAGTATTCTACAGTTTTGTGATTGGTTTGGTAATCCCTCTATCTAGATTTCAAAAGTAGTCTCTTTCATTCCTTTTCAGACTCCTTAAAAGAAAAGGTCCATCTGAGCACTTCTCACTTCAAGCTCATTAAAAATCAAAGGTGACTAGAGTCATATTTAGCTTTTTCTCAAATCTTAAAAATTGAAAAAGCAAGTTGTGTCAAAGCGTCATAAAAGTTATTTTAATCAAAATAACGTCACTATTCCCTTGTTGGTCTTAGGTTGAGAAAATGGAGTAAACCAACCAATATTCCTTTCTCCTTTTGTGGGGGATGTTGGTGTATCTCATATGGCCACATTGTCCCTTCCAGGACCAACAATTGGCCTACCAGTATGGCTCTTCTCGACCTTTGTCGTTTAAAGCACCGTGATTCTTGAGCAATCAAATCAGCAACTAGATGATACTAAAGTTACCCCCCAACCTTCTACTTCATTTTTTTCTCCCTCTCCTCCTTCCTCTTCGCTTGGTAAAGTTGGAAAAACTAAAAACCAAGTAACTGAGAAGAAGAAGAAAGGGAAGGAGAAGAAGAAGAAGGAGCCAACGGCCAAAAGGGGCAACTGTACATTGTCTAGAGAAAATCCACATGCTACACCATCCAAACCTAAATCTCCATGTGTCATTTGCAAGGGGACCACTATCATCGATATTGTCCTTAAATCCCATGAATCTTAAGGGACTGATCTCCCCGTTTGCACAATCTAGTGTCCTCAACCTCTGATGATCATGTTGAAAGTACACCATCGAATAGTGAAAACGACGTCAATGGACAGAAAGGAAGATATAAATTTCTTTGTAGACTCTGTGAAGGCAATCATGCCATCCACCGTTGTCCCTTCCTAAATGAAGCTAAAAGAGACTTGGATAACTGTCCTGCTTCACCACTATAGCTTCCTCTTGGATACAAGAAACTCTTGCAGAGTCCATCGCTAATTGAAAATCTGACTGACACACCTTTGTGGTCGGTCGAAGTATCTATCATTAAGGATAAACCCTCTGAGTCCACAGTGGACCAATTTCAACAGGTCGAGATGGCAGTCGACCTAGTTTTGTCCTCAGAAGGTCTACCTTCAGATGATACAGTCACCAAGGAGAATGAAAACAACATCGTTCAAATTATATTCTTGAGCACAGACTCCAATGAGCATGGGGGCAATATACCTATTCCTTTACTGCAAGAAGGAATTTCGTTAGAGATGTATCCGACTGTTTACTTGGTCCCACCTCCAAGCAACTTAGTCATTTCCTTCGATTGGAATCTACTAGGCAGACCTCGTTTACCATCTAATGTGGCATTCCAAATCATAGTACACGCTTACAGAATGGTCATGGTCGGTACTATCATAGATGAAGGGGCTTCTATGAGTATCCTTTCCTCAACTGCTTGGAAAGCAGTTGGTTCGCCATTGCTTCTGCCTAAGATGCGAAATCTGATAGGCTTTGACAAAGGAACCAGTTGACTGTTAGGGATCCTTCGAAATTTGCCTATAATTTTGAGAAGGAAAACCATTTAACTGAATGTAATGGTAGTCCAAGGACCTTTATATTACAATCTACTCCTTGGGCGGGACTACATTTATAGCATGGGAGCCATTGCCTCCTCACTCTTTCGAGTAATGTGTTTTCCGCATGAAGGCATAATGGTCCAGCTTGTAGACCAGCTTTCATTCCCCGACTCACACATAGCTAATAGTCAAATGTCATCCCTAACTAGTCATTTTATGCAAGGAATGTCTCATCAATCTCCAGTTAATCCACCTGATGAACAAGAGTGATTAAGTGATTGTAACTGAAACCCAGGGGGCATGCACCCTGGTCTGCTTCGGCAAAAAAACTTCAGGTATAGGGTAGGTTTCCGCGGAGGATATATGACTAGTGTGACACACCCATACATTTAGGAAAATGTGATTAGACTGGAATAGGATACCTCCATTAGAAGGTATACCTTTCCTGATAGAAAAAATGTTTCGTCTGCAAATTGAAAGGTAACCTGGAAACTCTACTTCACTATACTTGGGGGCATGCAAACCTTTTGTATGCAAGTGAAAAGTGACCAGCGTAATGATAACCCAATAGTTTTGTTGACTTCAACTGCTTAAGTTAGGTGATTAGTCAGATCGAGTGTTCACCTTTGTAGGGGCCAAATGGCACTAGCAAAGTAAAGGAAGAGTTTTCCTACCTGACTCCAGTAGTTAATTAACCCCTACGACAATAATTGGTCATTCCTAGCTTGCATGTGAAAGGCAGCAGAGCAAAGTTTCAAATGGTGCAAGCTCCCTAAAAAATGAACATACCGATGAGACATCCTTATTATATGACTGGCATGAGAGATTTTACGTGAAATTCAATCTCGTTAAAAAATAAACCTAGCAATGAGCATAGTTCCACTAGATTTTAAGCTCATTAAAAAATGAAACCACCTTTGGTAAATAACCATTGCGAGCACATTATCATCAGCTTTTGAGCCTTGGTCGTGTTCTTACCATCACCTCCACTTTGTTTTAGCCGATCATATGCCTCCATTTGATTATTTACCCCCTTTTGAGGAACAACTGCGATGAGTGGTTTTGTTAGCCATCTTCTTTGCACTGTCGTGATTGGAAAGTTCCAAACCTTACCTGGAGCCAACTACTACCTAAAAATATCACCCGTTCCTCAAAAAAATGAGTCTCCTTTAAGATCTTTTCATCTGACTCGTAAAATATGAAAAGCTTGCTGAGCAATTGGCCTTTCCAGCTCGTTAAAACGATCGGAAGTGCTATCCCTCCTCTAGATTATAATATTTTTGGACCTTAGGGATCATTAGACAAAAATATTGAGTGCTTGTCTTGTTCGGCTCATTAAAAATATCGAAAATTCACCCCTTTCATATTATTTTATACTTTTTCGAACTTAAGGGATTATATGATGAAAACGGATTACTGGAGTTTCCTTTTTGTTTCTTTTTAGACTCTCTGAAATTGAAAAGGACCGAGTTATATTTGTTGTTAAACTTGTTAAAACAATACTGACAAACTTGTCCATGCAGACAAGAGTGAGTTTCACTGTCGCTAGGCTCGTTAAAACATAGCAACGAGTTTTCCTCCTCAAGCTTGCAAAAATAAATAGGTACTGGTCAGCAATGACTAGGGAAAAATTGGGAAGAAAACTTGAAGAAACTTTATTGGTAGCAAGTTGGTCTAGAACATGACACTTTCACTCCATCACCATGATTGAGTCGAGTTGGGTTATTCCATTCATTGGTCATATTACCATTGGTCCACCGTACCATCCTTTTTTGGGGTTAATGCTACCAATCCACTTCAGTGTCGCAGATATGTTCAAGAGAAGTTGCTCAGAGAATTCACCAACCTAGCTTGTGTCTCATCCACTGCAATACCTTCACGCTTCATTCTTTCATGAATGCCACCCTAAACCTTGTATCGTCAGATCGTTTTAACCTCCACAAAATCATTTGCTCCATTCTGTGTCGTAGATGTGGGATTCATTAGTGCCCTCCTAGGATGGATCACTTCTTGTCAACATAAGCTCATTATCCAAGAATTCAACCTAGGAACAACCCTTTCAGTACTTCGAAGCTTGCATGCCTCAATGGCAAGTTTCTCGCTTCCAGTGACAGGTTTACATCAATGGCCTTTGGCTGAAATATTTTGCGTAGTGTTCGATGCCAAGTCCCATTTTCACACCACGTGAATTGTACTATCATACCTTAGGGGTCATCATCATTATCGGTGATTCCTCTCGTGCCTGTTAATGGCTTACATCATTGACTGGTAATCAGGTGATGTCTTCCCATGTTCGACCCCAGAACATCTTTTCACGTGGATCGACTTGTACTTCGGGCGAAGATTGAACGAGTTCAAAGACCCCAAATCTAGTTTCATCCATCTGGGCTATGATATATTCAGGAAAATAAAGACATCAAATGTATGTCATTGCTGCATAGATAATCATCCAAGCCAAAGGATGATGGCTCTACCAGAATCATCAGTCTGCCACATAGACAGTTGTCTATCCTATGTACATGAGAATGAATTTATAAAGTTGAGCATGGGAATGCCTGCTTCAGCTAGATCATGAAAATATTATGAAGATAATGTATTGTATTGTATCTTATTACAGGTTGCCTTCCAGTTTTAAAAACCTTGGATCCTCATGATAAAGCATTTCACCCGACATCAAAACGATTTATGACCTCATGCTTTAGGGTGCAACTGTTATAGACATATTTGGGCACTACAACCCCAATCACATATGTCCCTAAACCAAGGGATTATAAGTACCTAAAAGTGTTGTTTCACACCCTAAAAGAGTAAGCTTAGCTGATTACATCATCTCCCAGAAGTTCTCCATGAAAAACTACTTAGAACTGGTCAAAACTGGACCATACAGACTGCTCAATGCCAAGGGTGCGACGCATCTCACCTGCCACATCCAAAAAGTGTGATGCAAATTGAAAATCCCTTCTATGGGGTGCGATGAGCAAGAGCAGACAAATGGCAGAAGCAATTGGCTAGGTGGAAACCGAGAGAATCTTCTAGAAACTGCCCATTTGACACTTTCCTCTTTGAATTCACCCAGGGATGAGTAAGAGATCATGAATCTCCAAGTGGAACTAAGAACTATCAGAGAGAGGACACTAATCAAAATCCCAGAAGCTAACTCACCCACCTGCAAACATATATATGGATCCCTCATCCTAGAGATCCAGAGGCTGGAATCTTGTATTTTGTATGGAAGTGTTGTTGGTTTCTTTGTGGAACATCATAGTGTTGGGTGATCTAAGATTTTCATGAGGTGACGAAGGGCTTTCATGCTGGGAGGATGGCGCTGGGTCAGATCAATGGGTTGCAATCCTCTCTTCTACTCTTTCTATCAATAAATCTATTTGAGTTTTCCTCCATATTCTTGTATGTCTGAGTTGATGTATGCATTTGTGTGGTCAATATATATCTGATCCTATATTGTTTATGATTGTAGATCTCTATGCTTTGATGGTATTGTGCTTCTTTGACTCTACAGGCATTCTTTGAAGCGAGACAAGTGAGGAAGGAGCGGAAAAGATCCATCAAAGGGGAGAGGAAACAAGTAAGGAGCCAAGCGAAAGACTGAGGTTGGTACTCTCTACTTCTCCCTCATCTACTTCTCATAAAGGAAAAAACAATTAACTTTAGTTTTTTTGTTTCTAAGATAACTACCCGTCTTAGTGGGACTAGAAGCTCTGAATGGACACTAGTTTTCCTGAAACAATATTGGATTAACGTGAGTTGCATATAGGATACTAAGGCTGAAAAGGTTCACCCTAATTTGGATTGGAAGGAGAGTAGTGCACACCTTTAATGCATTTCTATTATGGGCAAGGGCCTTTTGGACTTCTTTGATTGAAAAAACAAAGATGCTCCAATCCATCCTCTGTCTCTTGATATACAACCTTCAAACTTAGAATAGGGGAATTTGTCAGTTTCATGGTTCTCCTCACAAATAGAGCAGACTTCTATTGCATTAAGTGGGAACTCATCTCGAGGGTACCTCTTGGTGCATCTAAGGAAAAGGGTAGCTAGTTCCCTTTCTACTTCCTCTTGTTTCTTCTTAATTTTCATGGCATCTATTTGCAAGGTAAAGTTATGCAAAATTTCACAATTGAAATATTCTAGCATGTTGGCTATGCATGTTTAATAGTTGAGCTAAAGGGGGAATAATTTTCCAGTTCTTGACCAGACCTACCTTTGTTCCTTATAGCCCTAAAATGATTCTTAAATACTATCTTGATGTCATCATAATTCATTCGGTAAATGTCTCCACCAGAAAGCATATTAAGGGTCTCTAACAAGTCCTCTCTAATCCCTCCAAGTAGTGAAAGATTTAGTGATTATGGGTCAAGGGTGTAGTTATCTATTTTATATTTGAGTTAAAACATTTACTCATAGTGCTCTAAGGATTCATTTGGTCCTAGGGTCATCCCAAATATCTTCTCTTTGGTGTCCCTTGATGTATAATAATCCCTTTATTTCTAATTGAAATCTTGTTGCATTTTATCATAAGTGGTGATGTTGACTCCTTCGAAGCTCATAAACCAACGTAAGTGTTTGGATGCGGTCCCTCGAGGAAGAATGGAATTAATTAGTCATTTTTTGTAACAAATTTTGTAAAAGATGCAAAGTCTCCACAAAATGTGAACGCAGAGTGCACAGTTAGATAGAATCAAAGGGGCCTTAGCCCATTGTTTTTGGTTAGCTTTTGGATTCTCCCATGGTCTATGGACCATGGTATTATATAAAGAAATAGTATAAATAGATGAGTCTTGGTGAGTCTTATAAAGAGAAAAAAAGTAAGTTAAGATAGAGAATTGGGTTCATTGAAGAGTTTTCGGCAACAACTAAGGTAGGAAGGCTTTGCTTCCTACACTTAGGTAGAGAAGGGAAGGCTCCATAGCTAAGTGCATGGACCCTTGCAGCTGTGTGCACAGGTTAGTTATAGTCTATAATCAATGAATTAAAGATCAATAAAGACAATTTTCTAGAGAATTACAGAGTATTTCCATTTGTATCTATTTATGTTATATGTTGTCGATGAAAGACATGTTTTATGAAATAGTGATTGAATGCTATGCAAATTTATCGAATATGTCGTAATAATGTATGAAATGCATGCTTACCCACTTCTGTGAAGTTTCAAATAATTTCTCTTATGTTTTCAGACAAATAAAGTAGATCTACACAAACTCCAATCTAGGGTTACTTTTTGAGGCATGTAGGTAGGTAAATCAATTCTTAAGGGTCCGCAAGGGCTGATCATGGACCTTCATGAAGGTCTGAAGGCCATTTTGACTGAGTTATAGTGACATGGCCTAGAATTTTATCAATCGACGTGGAGGCATATCAAAAGCATTCGAAGACATCACACTAGTATCTGGATGCAGAAACTTGGTTCTTGCATTCCCCCATACTGCTTTGGGTTAGAATGCAACCTACAGTATGTGGGTTTTTGCTAAAAGGGCCATTAATTTAGGGATTTTTTGGTTGACACAACTAACTCTGAACCCGGGTCAGGACCCCCTAAGCCAATAGTAAGCTTGTGTCGTTGGGAGTGGGAGGGAACAAATTTATCTTCTTCTCATCAGAAATGTAATCATAGGTTCTATAAACCATAAAAAACTCAAACATGAATGTATCAAGGTCCTCAAAATCTAGGCCATGGAAGTAGGGAGAGTAGTGGGGTTTATGTTCTTCATTCTCAAATCCCCATTGGCTTCTTTGATAGGAAACAACTCAGGCTTCTTGTTTTCAGCCATATTTTTGGTAGGTGTTGTGCATTCTTCCTCCCCTATGGGTTATTCAAATATTTTTGGCAGCTCACCTAAAGGGTTCTCTAATTCTTCTGTGGTCAAAGTTGTAGGTCCACAATTAATGAAGAAGACTGAAGGTTTACTTCTTGCACATGTAGGGGATTTTGATAGAAATTTTCCTAGGTTATCCCTAACCCTATGAGGCATGAAGTAAATGAGTGTTTTTTGTGTTTCTTTTTTTTCGATATTCCTATAAAAACAAGAATTGATTCAAATAGTATTTTTTGGTTTTCTAAGAAATAAAATGAAAGCAACTCAAAGTAGAATCAACACCTACTTTGACACCTCCCGAACAACGGTGCCAAAAAGTGATGAGCTCTGGTATTGCAACAAGAATATTGCAACTCCCAAGGCTATCAACTTTAATTTATCAAGCTAGGATTCATATAAACATAAGAGGTGATACTATTGTATGCATAATAAGCTAAGTTCTACTCAATCTTCTATGAGGCAGTGAATCAAACCAAGGTATACATATATCATTTTGCAAACTGAATCTAGGCTTCTAAATAAAGGAAATTGTAATATACTCACAATAAAGTTAAATTTTTCATAAAAGAAAATGCTAATATACTCTCAACGAATATAACTTTTGCATAAAATGAAATGCTAATCTATTTGCAAGAAATGTAAATATTTGGAATGCAAATCCTAAATTATTGCATAAAATGAATAATAAAGAAAAACACCTAGTCTAGTTGCATAAAGTAAATAACTTGAAACCAATTCTATACTACTACATTCAAAGGATATTCTATACTAATGACAAAACTCAATAAATTCTTTAACAAATGACTATGTAATCTATCCTTGTTCTATCAAATTCATGAACTCAATGGCCTTTGGCTGAAATATTTTGTGTAGTGTTCGATGCCAAGTCCCATTTTCACACCACGTGAATTGTACTGTCGTACCTTAGGGGTCATCATCATTATCGATGATTCCTCTCGTGCCTGTTAATGGCTTACATCATTGGATTTTAATCAGGTGATGTCTTCCCATGTTCGACCCCAGAACATCTTTTCACATGGATCGACTTGTACTTCGGGTGAAGATTGAACGAGTTCAAAGACCCCGAATCTAGTTTCATCCATCTGGGCTATGATATATTCAGGAAAATAAACACAGCAAATGTACGTCATTGCTGCATAGATAATCATCCAAGCCAAAGGATGATGGCTCTACCAGAATCATCAGTCTGCCACATAGACAGTTGTCTGTCCTATGTACATGGGAATGAATTTATAAAGTTTAGCATGGTAATGCCTGCCTTAGCTAGATCATGAAAATATTATGAAGATAATCTATTGTATTGTATCTTATTATAGGTTGCCTTCCAGTTTGAAAAACCTCGGTTCCTCATGATAAAGCATTTCACCCGACATCAAAACGATTTATGACCTCATGCTTTAGGGTGAAACTGTTATAGACATATTTGGGCACTACAAAACCAATCACATATGTCCCTAAACCAAGGGATTCTAAGTACCTAAAAGTGTTGTTTCATACCATAAAAGAGTAAGCTTAGCTGATTATATCATCTCCCAGAAGTTCTCCATGAAAAACTACTCAGAACTAGTCAAAATTGGACCATACGGACTGCTCAGTGCCAAGGGTGCAATGCATCTCACCGGCCACATGCAAAAAGTGTTATGCAAATTGAAAATACCTTCTGTGGGGTGTGATGAGAAAGAGCAGACAAATGGCAGAAGCAATTGGCTAGGTGGAAATCGAGAGAATCTTCTAGAAATTGCCCATTTGACACTTTCCACTTTGAATTCGCCCATGGATGAGTAAGAGATCATGAATCTCCAAGTGGAACTAAGAACTATCAGAGAGAGGACACTAATCAAAATCCCAGAAGTTGACTCACCCACCTGCAAACATATATATGGATCCCTCATCCTAGAGATCCAGAGGCTGGAATCTTGTATTTTGTAAGGAAGTGTTGATGGTTTCTTTGTGGAACATCATAGTGTTGGGTGATCTAAGATTTTCATGAGGTGACGAAGGGCTTTCATGCTGGGAGGATGGCGCTGGGTCAGATCAATGGGTTGCAATCCTCTCTTCTACTCTTTCTATCAATAAATATATTTGAGTTTTCCTCCATATTCTTGTATGTTTGAGTTGATATATGCATTTGTGTGGTCAATATATATCTGATCCTATATTGTTTATGATTGTAGATCTCTATGCTTTGATGGTATTATGTTGCTTTGACTCTACAGGTATTATTTGAAGCGGGACAAGTGAGGAAGGAGCGGCAAAGATCCGTCAAAGGGGAGAGGAAACAAGTAAGGAGCCAAGCGAAAGACTGAGGTTGGTACTCTCTACTTCTCCCTCATCTACTTCGCATAAAGGAAAACACAACTAACTTTAGTTTTTTTGTTTCTAAGATAGCTACCCATCTTAGTGGGACTAGTAGCTCTGAATGGACACTAGTTTTCCTGAAACAATATTGGATTAACGTGAGTTGCATATAGGATACTAAGGCTGAAAAGGTTCACCCTAATTTGGATTGGAAGGAGAGTAGTGCACACCTTTAATGCATTTCTATTATGGGCAAGGGCCTTTTGGACTTCTTTTATTGAAAAAACAAAGATGCTCCAATCCATCCTTTGTCCCTTGATATACAACCTTCAAACTTAGAACAGGGGAATTTGTCAATTTCATGGTTCTCCTCACAAAGAGAGCAGACTTCTATTGCATTAAGTGGGAACTCATCTCGAGGGTACCTCTTGGTGCATCTAAGGAAAAGGGTAGCTAGTTCCCTTTCTACTTCCTCTTGTTTCTTCTTAATCTGCATGGCATCTATTTGCAAGGTAAAGTTATGCAAAATTTCGCAATTGAAATATTCTAGCATGTTGGCTATGCATGTTTAATAGTTGAACTAAAGGGGGAATAATTTTCCAGTTCTTGACCAGACCTACCTTTGTTCCTTATAGCCCTAAAATGATTCTTAAATACTATCTTGATGTCATCATAATTCATTCGGTAAATGTCTCCATCAGAAAACATATTAAGGGTCTCTAACAAGTCCTCTCTGATCCCTCTAAGTAGTAAAATATTTAGTGATTATGGGTCAAGGGTGTAGTTATCTATTTTATAATTGAGTTAAAAGATTTACTCAGTGCTCTAAGGATTCATTTGGTCCTAGGGTCATCCCAAATATATTCTCTTTGGTGTCCCTTGATGTATAATAATCGCTTTATTTCTAATTGAAATCTTGTTGCATTTTATCATAAGTGGTGATGTCGACTCCTTCGAAGCTCATAAACCAACGTAAGTGTTTGGATGTGGTCCCTCGAGGAAGAATGGAATTAATTAGTCATTTTTTATAACAAATTTTGTAAAAGATGCAAAGTCTCCACAAAATGTGAACGCAGAGCGCATAGTTAGATAGAATCAAAGGGGCCTTAGCCCATTGTTTTTGGTTAGCTTTTGGATTCTCCCATGGTCTATGGACCATGGTATTATATAAAGAAATAGTATAAATAGATGAGTCTTGGTGAGTCTTATAAAGGGAAAAAAAGTAAGTTAAGATATAGAATTGGGTTCATTGAAGAGTTTTGGGCAACAACTAAGGCAGGAAGGCTTTGCTTCCTACACTTAGGTAGAGAAGGGAAGGCTCCACAGCTAAGTGCATGGACCCTTGCAGCTGTGTGCACAGGTTAGTTATAGTCTATAATCAGTGAATTAAAGATCAATAGAGACAATTTTCTAGAGAATTACAGAGTATTTCCATTTGTATCTATTTATGTTATATGTTGTTGATGAAAGACATGTTTTATGAAATAGTGATTGAATGCTATGCAAATTTATTGAATATGTCTTAATAATGTATGAATGCATGCTTACCCACTTCCGTGAAGTTTCAGATAATTTCTCTTATGTTTTCAGACGAATAAAGTAGATCTACACAAACTCCAATCTAGGGTTACTTTTTGAGACATGTAAGTAGGTAAATCGATTGCTAAGGGTCCGCAAGGGTTGATCATGGACCTTCATGAACGTATGAAGGCCATTTTAATTGAGTTACAGTGACATGGCCTAGAATTTTATCAATCTATGTGGAGGCATATCGAAAGCATTGGAAGACATAACACTAGTCTCTAGATGCAGAAACTTGGTTCTTGCATCCCCCCATACTGCTTTGGTTTAGAATGTAGCCTACAGTATGTGGGTTTTTGCTAAAAGGGCCATTAATTTAGGGATTTTCTGGTTGACACAACTAACTCTAAACCCGGGTCAGGACCCCCTAAGCCAATAGTAAGCTTGTGCCATTGGGAGTGGGAGGGAACAAATTTATCTTCTTCTCATCAGAAATGTAATCATAGGTTATATAAACCATAAAAAATTCAAACATGAATGTATCAAGGTCCTCAAAATCTAGGCCATGGAAGTAGGGAGAGTAGTGGGGTTTATGTTCTTCATTCTCAAATCCCCATTGGCTTCTTTGATAGGAAACAACTCAGGCTTCTTGTTTTCAGCCATATGTTTGGTAGGTGATGTACATTCTTCCTCCCCTATGGGTTATTCAAATATTTTTGGTAGCTCGCCTAAAGGGTTCTCTTATTCCTTTGTGGTCAAAGTTGTAGGTCCACAATTAATGAAGAAGACTGAAGGTTTACTTCTTGCACATGTAGGGGATTTTGATAGAAATTTTCCTAGGTTATCCCTAACCCTACAAGGCATGAAGTAAATGAGTTTTTTTTGTGTTTCTTTTTTTTCGATATTCCTATAAAAACAAGAATTGGTTCAAATACTATTTTTTGGTTTTCTAAGAAATAAAATGAAAGCAACTCAAAGTAGAATCAACACCTACTTTGACACCTCCCAAACAACGGTGCCAAAAAGTGATGAGCTTTGGTATTGCAACAAGAATATTGCAACTCCCAAGCCTATCAACTTTAATTTATCAATCTAGTATTCGTATAAACTTAAGAGGCGATACTATTGTATGCATAATAAGCTAAGTTCTACTCAATCTTCTATGAGGCAGTGAATCAAACCAAGGTATACATATATCATTTTGCAAACTGAATCTAGGCTTCTAAGTAAAGGAAATTATAATATACTCACAATAAATTTAAAGCTTTCATAAAAGGAAATGCTAATATACTCTCAAAGAATCTAACTTTTGCATAAAATGAAATGCTAATCTATTTGCAAGAAATGTAAATATTTGGAATGCAAATCCTAAATTATTGCATAAAATGAATAATAAAGAAAAACACCTAGTCTAGTTGCATAAAGTAAATAACTTGAAACCAATTCTATACTACTACATTCAAAGGATATTCTATACTAATGACAAAACTCAATAAATTCTTTAACAAATGACTATGTAATCTATCCTTGTTCTATCAAATTCATGAACTCAATGGCCTTTGGCTGAAAGATTTTGCGTAGTGCTTGATTCCAAGTCCCATTTTCACACCACGTGAATTGTACTGTCGTACCTTAGGGGTCATCATCATTATCGGTGATTCCTCTCGTGCCTGTTAATGGCTTACATCATTGGCTGGTAATCAGGTGATGTCTTCCCATGTTCGACCCCAGAACATCTTTTCACATGGATCGACTTGTACTTCGGGCAAAGATTGAATGAGTTCAAAGACCCTGAATCTAGTTTCATCCATCTGGGCTATGATATATTCAGGAAAATAAAGACATCAAATGTACGTCATTGCTGCATAGATAATAATCCAAGCCAAAGGATGATTGCTCTACCAGAATCATCAGTCTGCCACATAGACAGTTGTCTGTCCTATGTACATGAGAATGAATTTATAAAGTTGAGCATGGTAATCCCTGCCTCAGCTAGATCATGAAAATATTATGAAGATAATGTATTGTATTGTATCTTATTACAGGTTGCCTTCCAGTTTGAAAAACCTCGGATCCTCATGATAAAGCATTTCACCCGACATCAAAACGATTTATGACCTCATGCTTTAGGGTGCAATTGTTATAGACATATTTGGGCACTACAACCCAAATCACATATGTCCCTAAACCAAGGGATTCTAAGTACCTAAAAGTGTTGTTTCATACCCTAAAAGAGTAAGCTCAGCTGATTACATCATCTCCCAGAAGTTCTCCATGAAAAACTACTCAGAACTGGTCAAAGTTGGACCATACCTACTGCTCAGTGCCAAGGGTGCGATGCATCTCACCTGCCACATGCAAAAAGTGTGATGCAAATTGAAAATCCCTTCTGTGGGGTGCGATGAGGAAGAGTAGACAAATGGCAGAAGCAATTGGCTAGGTGGAAACCAAGAGAATCTTCTAGAAACTGCCCATTTGACACTTTCCTCTTTGAATTCACCCAGGGATGAGTAAGAGATCATGAATCTCCAAGTGGAAGTAAGAACTATCAGAGAGAGGACACTAATCAAAATCCTAGAGGCTGACTCACCCACCTGCAAACATATATATGGATCCCTCATCCTAGAGATCCAGAGGCTGGAATCTTGTATTTTGTAAGGAAGTGTTGTTGGTTTCTTTGTGGAACATCATAGTGTTGGGTGATCTAAGATTTTCATGAGGTGATGAAGGGCATTCATGCTGGGAGGATGGCACTGGGTTAGATCAATGGGTTGCAATCCTCTCTTCTACTCTTTCTATCAATAAATCTGTTTGAGTTTTCCTCCATATTATTGTATGTCTGAGTTGATATATGCATTTGTGTGGTCAATATATATCTTATCCTATATTGTTTATGATTGTAGATCTCTATGCTTTGATGGTATTATGCTGCTTTGACTCTACAGGTATTCTTTGAAGCAGGACAAGTGAGGAAGGAGCGGTAAAGATCCGTCAAAGGGGAGAGGAAACAAGTAAGGAGCCAAGCGAAAGACTGAGGTTGGTACTCTCTACTTGTCCCTCATATACTTCTCATAAAGGAAAACACAACTAACTTTAGTTTTTTTGTTTCTAAGATAGCTACCCATTTTAGTGGGACTAGCAGCTCTGAATGGACACTAGTTTTCCTAAAACAAGATTGGATTAAGGTGAGTTGCATATAGGATACTAAGGCTGAAAAGGTTCACCCTAATTTGGATTGGAAGGAGAGTAGTGCACAGCTTTAATGCATTTCTATTATGGGCAAGGGCCTATTGGACTTCTTTGATTGAAAAAACAAAGATGTTCCAATCCATCCTCTGTCTCTTGATATACAACCTTCAAACTTAGAACAGGGGAATTTGTCAATTTCATGGTTCTCCTCACAAAGAGAGCAGACTTCTATTGCATTAAGTGGGAACTCATCTCGAGGGTACCTCTTGGTGCATCTAAGGAAAAGGGTAGCTAGTTCCCTTTCTACTTCCTCTTGTTTCTTCTTAATCTGCATGGCGTCTATTTGCAAGGTAAAGTTATGCAAAATTTCAAAATTGAAATATTCTAGCATATTGGCTATGCATGTTTAATAGTTGAGCTAAAGGGGGAATAATTTTCCAGTTCTCTACCAGACCTACCTTTCTTCCTTATAGCCCTAACATGATTCTTAAATACTATCTTGATGTCATCGTAATTCATTCGGTAAATGTCTCCACCAGAAAACATATTAAGGGTCTCTAACAAGTCCTCTCTGATCCCTCCAAGTAGTGAAAGATTTATTGATTATGGGTCAAGGGTGTAGTTATCTATTTTATATTTGAGTTAAAACATTTACTCATAGTGCTCTAAGGATTCATTTGGTCCTAGGGTCATCCCAAATATCTTCTCTTTGGTGTCCCTTGATGTATAATAATCCCTTTATTTCTAATTGAAATCTTGTTACATTTTATCATAAGTGGTGATGTCGACTCCTTCGAAGCTCATAAACCAACGTAAGTGTTTGGATGCGGTCCCTCGAGGAAGAATGGAATTAATTAGTCATTTTTTGTAACAAATTTTGTAAAAGATGCAAAGTCTCCACAAAATGTGAACGCAAAGCGCACAGTTAGATAGAATCAAAGGGGCCTTAGCCCATTGTTTTTGGTTAGCTTTTGGATTCTCCCATGGTATGTGGACCATGGTATTATATAAAGAAATAGTATAAATAGATGAGTCTTGGTGAGTCTTATAAAGGGAAAAAAAAGTAATTTAAGATAGAGAATTGGGTTCATTGAAGAGTTTTGGGCAACAACTAAGGCAGGAAGGCTTTGCTTCCTACACTTAGGTAGAGAAGGGAAGGCTCCACAGCTAAGTGCATGGACCCTTGCAGCTGTGTGCACAGGTTAGTTATAGTCTGTAATCAGTGAATTAAAGATCAATAAAGACAATTTTCTAGAGAATTACAGAGTATTTCCATTTGTATCTATTTATGTTATATGTTGTCGATGAAAGACATGTTTTATGAAATAGTGATTGAATGCTATGAAAATTTATCGAATATGTCTTAATAATGTATGAAATGCATGCCTACCCACTTTCGTGAAGTTTCAGATAATTTCTCTTATGTTTTCAGACGAATAATGTAGATCTACACAAACTCCAATCTAGGGTTACTTTTTGAGGCATGTAAGTAGGTAAATCGATTGTCAAGGGTCCGCAAGGGCTGATCATGGACCTTCATGAAGGTCTGAAGGCCATTTTAACTAAGGTACAGTGACATGGCCTAGAAGTTTATCAATCTACGTGGAGGCATATCCAAAGCGAAGACATCACACTAGTCTCTGGATGCAGAAACTTGGTTCTTGCATCCCCCCATACTGCTTTGGGTTAGAATGCAGCCTACAGTATGTGGGTTTTTTCTAAAAGGGCCATTAATTTAGGGATTTTTTGGTTGACACAACTAAATCTAAACCTGGGTTAGGACCCCCTAAGCCAACAGTAAGCTTGTGTCATTGGGAGTGGGAGGGTACAAATTTATCTTCTTCTCATCAGAAATGTAATCATAGGTTCTATAAACCATAAAAAACTCAAACATGAGTGTATCAAGGTCCTCTAAATCTAGGCCATGGAAGTTGGGAGACTAGTGGGGTTTATGTTCTTCATTCTCAAATCCCCATTGGCTTCTTTGATAGGAAACAACTCAGGCTTCTTGTTTTCAGCCATATTTTTGGTAGGTGATGTACATTCTTCCTCCCCTATGGGTTATTCAAATATTTTTGGCAGCTCACCTAAAGCGTTCTCTAATTCCTCTATGGTCAAAGTTGTAGGTCCACAATTAATGAAGACTGAAGGTTTACTTCTTGCACATGTAGGGGATTTTGATAGAAATTTTCCTAGGTTATCCCTAAACCTACGAGGCATGAAGTAAATGAGTGTTTTTTGTGTTTCTTTTTTTCGATATTCCTATAAAAACAAGAATTGATTCAAATACTATTTTTTGGTTTTCTAAGAAATAAAATGAAAGCAACTCAAAGTAGAATCAACACCTACTTTGACACCTCCCAAACAACGGTGCCAAAAAGTGATGAGCTCTGGTATTGCAACAAGAATATTGCAACTCCCAAGGCTATCAAATTTAATTTATCAAGCTAGGATTCACATAAAATTAAGAGGTGATACTATTGTATGCATAATAAGCTAAGTTCTACTCAATATTCTATGAGGGAGTGAATCAAACTAGGGTATACATATATCATTTTGCAAACTGAATCTAGGATTCTAAATAAAGGAAATTATAATATACTCAGAATAAATTTAAATTTTTCGTAAAAGGAAATGCTAATATACTCTCAACGAATCTAAATTTTGCATAAAATGAAATGCTAATCTATTTGCAATAAATGTAAATATTTGGAATGCAAATCCTAAATTATTGCATAAAATGAATAATAAAGAAAAACACCTAGTCTAGTTGCATAAAGTAAATAACTTGAAACCAATTCTATACTACTACATTCAAAGGATATTCTATACTAATGACAAAACTCAATAAATTCTTTAACAAATGACTATGTAATCTATCCTTGTTCTATCAAATTCATGAACTCAATTACTAACCCTAATTGCAGAAATAAACTAGAGGGATGAAAAGAAATTTTCTAAGTTGTCTTAGATCTTCCTAAATTTTGTTTTCAAGGCCTAGGAGAAGACTTCAAGGGATAATAGGTAATATTAATCTTAAAGGACAATTATAGTCATGTTTTGAGGGTTTCTATGTGATGCTACTGGATTTCTACACGATGCTACAAGATTAACCTATTTTTCTCTAGGATTGCATCCAAGAGAATTTCAAGGGCTTAAAGGTGATATAAAGGTGAGGAAGGGTAGTGGGAGGTGGTATAAGGTTATGTAAGTACTTTCCAAGCTTAGTATTCCTCAGGAACCCATCTCGCATGATGAAGGAATGCAATAAATTAACTCTAACAAATTTGTCTAGAACTTTTTGTATGCATACCTCTTGAAGAATTTAACGAGGATGGAGGGAATGTAATGATGGTAAGGTTAGAGGTGACAATGATAGTTCTCTTCTCCGTAAACCAATAATATGACTTTCATACCAAAAATACTAAACTTGCAATACATCTAAAGCATGTGAATAATACTAATTACATAATATTAAACTACAAAGGAAATGATGAGTTGAATTTATTCAAGATATAACCACTGAATCAAAAAGGAAACCTATATTTTTATGCTTTCCAATACAAGGCCTACAATCAAACTTTCCAAGAGAGATGATTGATGAATCTGCAAAGTAAATCTCTTTATATCAACAAAACTTACAATAAAGGAAATACTACTAAACTAAGTACAAAAAAGAAAGATGCATAATGAAAATGTACAAAGGAGAGAAACTAGAGTGCTTGGCTTAGCCCCTAACCCAATTATACTGAGCCCTCTAGAACACACTTAGATGGAAGGAATAAAATTGATTTTCATTGATCTCATACAGTGCTCAAGTAGATGATATGGAAATTAAAATAACAATTACAAGCTCCTAACTCTAGTAGTCACTATCTCCTCTAAATAGTTGAATTCTTCTAAGCACTTGAGCTCCTTTATTCATACAAACTAAGTGAGGGGGATGCCTCCTAGGAAAGAGGGTTGTTTCCCTCCAAAATCCTTATAAAATTGGATCTAGCCTCATGAGATCCTCACAACTATTGAGTGGAGTAACTATCTAATAGGCAGCCGAGTTGGTTGGTGAGCTAATGCAGGGAATGAGCCTCCTACATTTTCTCTAGTTGTCTCCAGTGTACTTCTACATAGTAAATGCACCCTTTTCCTACACATTAATCATGTTAGTCCATAATATATGATAAAAGTTCCTTAATATCTCTAATAAGCACAACATACTAAGAAAAATGTGATCAAATGCAATGATAAAGGTAAACATATGCTAAAGGATGACCTAATGTGCCTTGATTTATACCTACTAGTGAGGCCCATTATTATGCTTCCTTATTTGTTTCGTTCGTGGTTATTAATTCTATTTGAATTCCATTCTAGAAGATCATTTTTTCTTCTCTTTTAATATCCTCTTATAGTATCATGGTTATCTAGAGGGATTGAGGAAGGATAGTTTATTTATTTCCTTAGCAATTATCTACGGGTATGCTTGTATTTTATTTAGTTTGGTGGAATCCTCATCTAATTCTCCTATAGGATCCTTGGAATTCCTTTTGACTATAGGTTTTTATTGTGTTGAAATTCACATTCTGCAAGTCGATTGTGTAGTGTTCCACTTTCCCTTAGATCTTTATTGTTTTCCTAGTCACTTGATGCCTCAAATTCATTGTCCTTCTTGATGAAGAGGCCATTGAAATACTCAACCTCCCTTTACTTCTTATCCTTAATATATATTTGAAATATATAAATCAATGTATGTATCCAATACAAAATAGAGTTTTATAGGGATACCCACCAATTAAAAGAGGAGGCTATGTTAGAAAAAAGGTTGATTTTTTATATAATTTTTTAGGAAGAGATAAAAAATTGGATACCAAAAATAGGAAACACTTATGCAAGAAAAAGGAGATATATACATAAATTATACCAATATTGGTAGCTGAATACCATCTTGATGAAAGTTAATGTAGAAATATTAGAGACCAAATAGGAGATCTTCTTATGCATTGATGAAATCCATAGAAAAAATTGGAATCTACATGACTGGGCCTATATACTAGCTAAACGATTATTTATATAGAGCTCTCAAATTTAGAAAAATAAAATCAAGTTATAGCCACCATACAGTTGAACTCACCTTGAAATTGAAATTTATCGTTTGTCCTTTTGTTTAGAAGAAGAAAATCTACCACTTATATCCTCTTAATGTTTAAGTTTGATGTTAGATTTATATAGATTATCATACTTTTCATTAATTTTCATAAAATGAGTTCTCATATTCCATTAGTATGGAAAAAATGTAATCTTTCATGCTACTAATATACTTTCCTACTAGTATTCTAATATGCATGGAAACAATAATATATCTCCTTTTCGATAATTATTACTACAAATTTCTTAATATAATTACAAAAAAAATATTATACTTAGTTGCAAAATGATATTACCCAATGTTTTACCTATGATGGGAATTCATATACCATCCTCACTTGAAATAAAGGTGATTTTAGCAAGAGTTTGACACAATTTTAAGAATCCTCTTGTCTTCCATATCATCTAACTTGTTCTTATAAATTACATACCTGATCATTGATGTACTCTAAATTGGGAAAATACTTCATTTTGTAGAGAGAATAGGATAAAATGTATTAATTTTAATATTGATATTTTATAGGTTATAAAAATATTTTGTATCTACTTTATATCTTTCCAAAACTATATACAAGTATTATGTCTCCAAAATTTACATCCCTATAAATAACATGAGTAATGCTATTTTCAAAGAGAAGGTTTTTGTTATCTCATATCCTAGGTTTCATTGATTTAAAAAGATTTTCAAGCTCATAATAATCTATCCACCCTTCAATATCCTTTTCTCAATGCTATAACTCCAAATGTTCTTGTGATGAATATTGATTCCAAGATTTTTTATGAGGGAGCTTCCTCAAAGTTGTTCTCATACGAAAAATTATCATAGGTGAATGATTAGATTTAATTATCAACATTTTTGTTTTATTAAGGTTACAATCGTACATACCTGGGATCGGGGTGTGTGCCCAAGTACGTCTGCCAGTGATGGTAGCCAGGCCACCTAAGGGATGGGTACTACCTGTTGGATACCTATACCAATAGGTTTCATATTTCATGATTAGCAAATACAAAGTGCCAAATATGCTCCATTTTGCTACTACAAAGGTTCCATATTTGCAAGAAAAGAGAAGGTGTGTATATGCCTACATATTACAGAGTTTTGATGGATGACCCAACAGTCTAATCTGGATCATGCCATGTTTTCAATTTATGTTGTAGAATAGAGGAAAGAAATCTGTCAAACTGTTTAATCTTGGCAGATCAGTAGCTAGGTAGAGAAACTAAGGTTCCCAACTGCTTAATCTGGGGCCTTGGAAGGAATAAGGGTAGTATTAGATAGGAAATGAAGCAAAAAAGCCAATGTAAAAGAAGAGGCACACAAAGGGTTCGCAAGTCCAAGTGCACCCTCCAAGAAGAAATAAAAAATGTTAGGCAAATTAGTTGGGTAGGTAGATGGGGTTGCAGAAGTGATGTTTCTTCCAAGATCAACTTTGCTAAACATGTATAGGCAAAGTAACACAGTGGAGCATGACTAACTTCCTTTTTACCATTTGTATATCACTCATTACTAACACCCCTTCACAAGTTGTGTACATAAGAGAAACTTAAGGCTTTGTGATGGTTCTTATGGCCTTTAAAAGCCACATTTCTTGTGCAAAAGTCTTTTCATTTTGATCTACTCTTTACACTAAGTTGTTTTCATGAAAACTTGGTTGTACTGATCCCCATCTATATTTTCCTCCCACACTAATAGCTAACTCTATTATTTAGCTCCCTATACTTCATTTCCCCTATAATTATAACACCATGGTGTATAAACCCCACACAATGTATAAATATCCCCTCCTTGGCACTATAGCCATAATTTCCACTCCCTGGGAATTGAATTAACATCTGGTTAAGGTCAAGAACCCATGTTTAGCCCCTTTTCTCCATCTGAACCCATCCCCCTACCCAAGTCTCCATTTTTGCCTAAAAACCCTTAAAGAAACCCTTTTGAGCCCCCTTATACCATTAAAGGGAAAAAATATGATGAAAACCTACCTTCCCCACCTTATCCTAAGGTCGAGAGCCAATTTGCGCCTTGTTCATATAAATTCATCGAAACCCGCTTTTCCTAAAGTTTTGCCCCATATGCCTTGTATAAAAATTTGCATGAAATACTTTGGTTTTTGCTGTTTCCTAATGTTGGCAGGCAAATATGAGTTTATTAAAGAAAATCATCCAAAACTATTGAAATTCATTCATAAAGTGGAGGGTCCCGTCGGGCGTACTTGCCGAGAAATATTATTTTATAACCCGCCCACTCACTGTTATCCTCCGTGCAGTTGATCGACCCGATGACCGTCCGATCGCGGCCTTGCCAGATCTACGGCCAATAGTAATTTTCGAGGAACCTGACATCTGACCGTTAACAAAGATTGACTTTATCCGCCGTGCAGGTCCCTCGCCTGACAGCCGTCCGATCGTGCGCCTGCAGATCAACGGCTCTCATGGATTTCGGAAGGCCCCCGACGTCTGACAGATACCTTCCGATATCTGTCAGACGCTTACGTCACGCGAGGACACCCGCCACTCCTAAACTCCATCGGAGCCCCCTCTGACAGATTCCTTGCCGTGCAGGAGGGGGCCCGATATGGTGACACCTGTCCTCCCACGTCCCCGCCCTACTGTTACCCACGTCAATGCCACAACCGCACACCCCGTCCCCCATTCGCCCACTTGGCCGCCACCTCATCGCCCCCGTGGAACGGTCTCAGGCTGCCACATCACCTGATGACGTCAACATCCAACCCAGACCCACATGATGATGTCATTCTGACGTCACTCAAAAAACGTGCCAATAAAGGAAAAAGGCCATATTTTTATGGTTTTTTGCGTTTTTCTATTATTTTCTGCAAAAAGAACCTCTGCGCTGGCTGCATGCAAACTACGACCAGCAGTCTACCAGCCTACTCCAGACCATCCGCAGAAGCTCAAAGCGCCAACCCAACTGCTATTTCGTCCCGAGCTACTGGTTAAACGGGTATTTTCCCGTCCACTTCCTCGCAAACTGGTTTTTTCACAGATAATTGTAAAAAACACCTAAGCATGGCAGAACACTGAAATTTCACTAGAAAACCAAGTATATCCTGTCTCCCCTGGACAATTTTAGGTCGAATTACATTGGCAGAGCCATTTTACACTTCAATTTTAGTGAAAACCCTTCTCTGTTCGCGCAATCGTGAACTCATAACCTGCTCCTAAATTGTCAAAGGAGGTCTGCTAAACTGTATAAGAAGTCTTCTCTGAGATCCCAGTACTATCCTATTCTGCTGTAGAGCAATCCTGTTACTCGGCGTTCCTCTCAATTCCATTTTCTCAGCTAAGCATGCTCATCATTTCAAGAAACATTTGAACAGACATGGATACCCCCTCAGCATCAGTAGCCCTCAATGTTACTCCCTTGAATGCTCCTCAGAGAGAGCTGGACTGGCAAGATTTGGCAGACCTAAATTACCAAATCTCAGAGGACACCCCATCCAAATGTACGTTTCACATTCATTTGTTAAATGAGCTCAGGGCTAAGCACAGAGATGGAACAGATATCCTAGGCATTTGGGATTCCTCCCTCCCAATCTTCAAGATGCCCCAGGTCAACCAGTTCCCTGACCTCATCCACTTGTGTGCTGTCTGCTATGATCCTATGCAGAGGGTTGTGCTCAACCCTCAAGGTGCAGTTGTATTTTACACCACCCCTGAGGCCATCAAGGAGATGGTCCAATTCAAAACTCAAAGGAAATTGGTTCCTTTATCCCTGCTGGACCTAATCAATCAAGGAGCCAAGATACTTACAGAGGCAGAGATCCTAAAGCTCAATCAATTGTTTATTAAAAAATCTGACACAGTGCTGCATCCTCCCATCTTTGATGGCTATTTAAATCAACTGGGCCTGGACTTGGCATACATGATAAGCTCAGTGCTGGGGTACAAATCAATGGAGTTTATAGAGGAAACCGTGCTAGTGATGATGACAATGTTTACTCCCGGTAAGGCCCCCATTTGTTATGACTATGCTACATATATCTCTGACAAGATACATGAGCAATTTCTACACTTGTCCAGAGAGAGGGTGTTCAGATACACCTCATATATTTATCATCTCATTCTGTATCACCAACATGAGAAGTTCGCTTTTGAAATCAAGAGAATTGATGCAGTAGGAAACCCAAGATCAGTGGTATACTGGAGCTCAGTCTTCCACATCTCTGCTCTTGAAATCACCCCCTCCAAGACTCTCTGACGAGATGCAGAGGATTCTGCAACTGTCCAGTGCCTATAGCATAGGAGATTGGTACTTTTACCAGCATTACACTGTGATTAGAATATATGGGTGTGAGCTGCGCCCATACAAGCTACCCAGATTTGTGCCCATAAGGCTCTTTGCCTTGGAGTATTTCAGGCAATTTGGCAATGCCGACCAGGTGCACTTTGCAGGAAAGGGTAAAAAGGCACAGCTTAAAGTTAGAAACCAGCTTGGCCACTTCATCCTAAACAGAAGAGAAGGATGGAAAGAAGCAAATAGGATGTTGGAAGGCCTTGGCCTAAAACAAAGCTTCCTTTGGAAGCCCTATGACCCTAACAACTTTATATCCTTGAGAAGGCATAAATGCAAGCTCTCTAGCTATGAGCATGAGATCATGTTCCACATTCTAAGACATGCTAACCAACTGAAGTGGAGAAGAAACACACTAGAAGAGCCTATGTCTGAAGAAGAGCTAGTTGAAAGGGCTAGAAGGCATTTATTAAAAATGGCTGACTTGGAATGTCCTTCTCAGGTGTTTTCTTTGCCAAATCCTCAAACAGGAGCAGCTGCTTCATCCTCTGCAACACAACAAGAGGCAGTGCAAACTACAAATCAAGGGCAGAGCAAGGGCAAGGATAAAGTGATGGAAGAACCAGAGGGCCAACAGGGTCAACAGGAACAACAGGGCCAACAGGGCCATCAACAGCAACCCCAGCAGGAACAACAACAAGCAGACCAACAGGGTCAGGAGAAGCAGAAAGGAGAGGCCCAGGTAGCTACCCAAGAAAAGACAACACCAATGGCGCCTCTTAGACAGGATTCCAGAGTAGACTCCTCCATCCTCCAAACCCCTCAAAGGGAGGATATTAGCAGAAAAAGAGAGAGGGAAACCCCCCTCACTGAAACATCAGAGAAGCGGCAAAGGCTAAATCCCTTCTTAGAGGAGGAGATGCCAAGTATGGAGGCTTTTGCTAGCTCCCTGCAACAGGAGCAAGATAAGGCAGCATTAGGAGAGGTGAGCTCCTCAGGGCAGCAGCAGGGGACAACTGCAAGTATAAAAGAACAATTCAAAGAGGCCAAACGAAGGAGTGAGCCAATAAAAATTCGGCTCTACAATCACCTGTTAAATATGGCTCCTGCAAATCAGCAAAGGCTCATGTCTGCATTTGATGTGCAAGAAGGCAAGATGACCATGAGCCACTTCACTCCGACAATGCAGAAACCACAAACAACTGCAGACTATATCAGGACTAATTTGGAAGTCCTGTCAAAAGACATCCACCCCATAGATCAGATCGAGCTTCACAAACAGACGGGTGAGATGGTCTATGCCACTCTAGCAGACAAGACCTTGATCAATTACAGGCTGCAAAATAGCCTAAACAACACTGCAGCACAGCTTGAACTGGAGAAGGCATCCTCTCAAGCTAAAGATAACAGAATCAAGGCATTAGAAGAAATAATCATAGAGTTTGGGCATGAACCCAATGATGTTAAGGTTGTACAACAAGTCCTTAAGCTGAGGGATGCAGACATGGCTGCAATAAAGAAGAAATTGAAGATCCCCCCAACTCTCCACCCACAGACAGATGACGTTTCCCAGCAGAGGCAAGAAAAGGATGCAGCTTCCTTATTGATGACATTATACAAGGAGCTGATAGAAACACAAGAAAAGATGCAAGATACAGAAACCACATTGGAAGCAGCATTGCAGCGGAGGGAGGCAGGGCAATCTTCCAAGCCGCCTACAGAAGCAATAACCCTTGAGGAAACCCCTCAAGATACTGTCCCTCCAAAGCAACAAGTACAGCAGGATGCTCCAGACACCACAGCACCAACCACCTCAGCACCAACAACAGAGCAGGCTGAAAGCCTGGACATGCAGAAGCTGAGGAACGAGATACAGGTGCTGGAGGCTCAGATGTCAGAGCTCAGCCAAGCCTAGGACACCATAGCAAAGATAAATGAAAAATATGACAAATCAAAGCAAAGTGTGGCTGAGAGGGAAAGAGAAGTGAAAGCTCTTAAGAAAAGAATTCCAGAGCTAGAAAAGGAGCTCAGTTTTGATAAAGTTACAACAGAGCTCAAGAAAGTTATCTGGACCACCATTGGACAATCAATAACCAACCAATGGGAATATATTGAGGCCATATATGAGCAAGTGGCACTCATTAGTAGAGCACGAAAAGAATTGCAAAGAGCAAGGGCATCTCTAGGAAATATGCCTGAGATTGCCCCCAAGATGATAGAAGTGCTCAATTACAGGACAAGTTCCCAGCTGGTAAGAATGGGAATTGGAAACAGGACTGAAACAATCTCTTTAATCAAAAGAATCCTGACAATGAAGAACCTAATTTAGACCCTGGATAGAAGAATCCAGGATATGCAAGCTGACATCAATAAATTCCAGAATAGGTTCATGGATTTGCAGGACAGAGGGCTCCCCAGCTTATTAAAATCAGGAAAATTACTCTCACATGAGAAATATGTCAAGAGAGTAAGCACTTTTGCAGCAACATAGATTGCTGAAGCACCAAAAACATCTTCAAGAGCAGGCCCAGTAACAAGGCAAATTCTTTTTGACAGATTAGATAATTTGTTTTTTATTAGAAATGAAGTCACACACTTATTTGATGAGCCCCCTCACTTTTATAAGTATACAGAGGCTGATGAGACCATGGGGTCAATTTTGAAGCATCAGTTGCCTCCACCAGATACATGACACAAATTAATAAGATTACTTTTGAATCAAAGTTAAGTAAACACATCTTTCTCTTCAGCAAAAGGTTTGCGTTGCATACATAGCTGGACAAAAGATACATTAGCAGGTATGAAGACGCTGAGCCAACTCAGCATAGGTACTCAGCCGCAACAACAGCATCAGCAAGCACAGGTGGCAGGGCCAAGGAGACACAAAAAGTGACAGTTGCACAACAAGTCATTCAGCAGTTATGATAAAGCCGCTCAACCGACTCCGTGAGCCCCAAAGGTCAATATTACTCTGACGGGAGCTAAGAGCTTTTATAACTCATTTAAGATTGTAATTACTTCTCATCTACAAGCCATGTACGAGTGTAAGAAGATATTTTCCTCTCAGATGACTCAATGCCTGAGATATTTTTGTATTAGACTTCTATATATTCCCCCTCGCATTTTTTAGCAGGGGTTGGACTCCAGATGTAACAAATCTCTTGATATCTCTTCTGTTACTCTTATGTTGTAAATTCTCAGACAACTAATACAAAGGATGATGGGATTTCTCCAAGCATTGTGTCTCTTGATCTCTTGTTGGTGTATGGCTCAAAGTTGCACGATTCCTGTGTATTCCATGGCTCAATAAGTTTTCTCGTTACTCTCTGTTACATATATGTTTTCTATACTTTCATATATCGTTCACGCTCTCCATGTATTCAATATCTAAATGGCCAAGAAAAAGAATAGTCCTAGGATTTAATCTTTGATTACCCTGAGCTCAATCCTAGCTATTTCATATGTTTTCCTCAGTTATGGTATCGAAAGAGTAATTCTTCAGTGCTACCTTTAATACTATATCATCACAGTGCTCTGTTATTTCAGGAATTCAAGTAATTGCTCCTAAATAATAGACCTCCTTCCCACTACCCAGCTTAGTAAAGAATCCTTAATTGCTCTTTGCTAGTTGTTTTTCATTCCACTCTCACAATTTACAGTTTGTTTTATGAAATACACACAGGCCCTGTAATTCCAGCTGCACTAAACCAGGATTTCAAGGAAGCAACAGTTACAGACCCCATTGCCCAATGGATTAGTGTCATCTGAAGATAATGCTCCAAAAACTATCAGAAGCATCCTCCCAACCAAACATAAAAAAAACAATCAAACATTCACTTCATAACTAGCCTAAAACTTCATTAAAACAGTGACAAACCTTACAGAGGGAGCCCTCTCTGATTACAGCTGGGCTAGAAGCTGTAGTCCAAAGATTGGTTAGTGGTTACCCCGGCCGTATTCCCTTGGGAGTCATAGGGAACAACCTGGGTGTTAACATAAATGGCGACTCCACTGGGAAACTTTCAGGATCTAGAAATGACTGTATATCTACCAGGGATTGCACTCAAAGTCTGAATATCAGTCAAGAAACCTTTAAAACTGCTCCCATACGAATATCCGCAGCCTTAAGGCAGAGTTGAATCAGACATTCTTTATACCCTATACAGATACATAGAATCCTTTCAACCTCTTGACCAATCCTTGCTATACAAAGTTTTCACAAAACCCAAAAGGACTAGCTCAGAAGCTAGCTCCCAAAAAGGGTCTTCGGTACACTAGGGCTAATCCTGACCCCAACCCTCCTGCTGTCTTCCAAAATCCCAATACAATCCCCAAACTAGTTAGGAATCAGCAAAAACAAGATAAACTTGCTGACCTTAGTCCACAGCCTGATCATCCTAACCCAATCCCCACTCCAATCAAAGTCCTATTCCGTTCTACCCCTAATTCCCCTAGCTCCCCATCAACATCTCAAAGCTCCCCACCAACTCCTTCTTCTCCTACACATGTTCTCTTGTCCGACACTCTTAAACCCTCTGTACCTGTTACCCCTGTGGTACCTATTATTCCTGTTGCCCCAGTTGCCTTTATCAACCCCCAAAATCTTGTGAATATGGCCAGATACCTCTGCAACTACCTGCCAATCCTGTGGCTTTACCTCAAGATTATCAGGCCAAAATCTCATATTTTGACTCCACTGGCCCTTATTCAGCTATTCAGCATGCCAAGAGAATGCAAGATCATTTCGAAAATTATGAGATAGATGATGACACTGTGAGGATGAGAATATTTGTCCAAAGCTTGACAGGGGATGTGCGAACTTGGTTCAGATCACTTCCTGCTAACTCCATCAATACTCCTGATGAGCTTTATCAATCCTTCACAAATAGATGGGAGAAAAAGAAGGACCCTTTACATATACTTGGTGAATATGACATGATTAAAAGAGGTCCTCAAGAGACATTTTTGGAATACTGTGCTAGGTTTAATAATGTATATAATACAATACCTCAAAACCTAAGACCTCCCCCAAATCTAGCCTTATACAAATTCCCATATGGATTTGACCCAGACATGGCCTACCAACTAAAAGAAAGAGCTCCTCAAACCCTTGAAGAAGCTCAGAAGGTTGCTGTAAGAGTTGAGGCAAACCTGATTGCTAAGAGGAATAGGGCTAAAACAGAAAAGAGAGTTGCCTTTAAGGAGGAGCCCTCAGCCTTAGACCAAAAATTGGATGCAATAATTTCTAGTATGAAGAGGTTAGGTGACAGGGTAGAGTTTGTGGAAAGAAAGACTTCATGGGAAGCACCACCAAATAATCCTAACAGGAATCCAAACTTTAGAAGGAACCAAAATCCTAGTGGGAGCAAAGTCAACATTGATCCTGAAATAAGGCCTCCATTTCAAGAAAACTATGCTGAAACATCCACATTAGAAGAACAAGTAGATGACACTCATATCCACCTAATGGGTCTTGACAATAAACACCAAGTCTTCTTAAGTCAAGAGGATTATGACAAAGAAGATAGCAAACAATTTCAAACAAAGTCAGGGGAATCATTTGATTTTAAACAAGGCTATGACACTGCTGTCTATGAGATCCATAAACAATACAAACTACGAAGCAGGACTGTAAACGTAACACAATCTGAGAAAGCCAAAGATAAACTACAGCCCAAAAGTGCCATAGTAACTGAACTAATGAATACAACTGATTCACTCACTAAAGAAATAACTATTGAAGATATCACTGAACAAACACCAAATTCACCAGCTACATCATTTGAACATTCTAACCCAAGCAAAGGGCCTCAAGAGGTAATGGAAAAACATAAGCCCCAAAATCAAGAGGAAACCTTACCAAGTAAAGAAAGGGGGCTCACCCATAGCACTAAAAAAACTGAAAAACCCTTTGACTTGGAAACCGAAATTGGAAAACTAAAAATAGCCATACCTCTAACAGAGTTAGCCAAAAATGACATCTATAAACAGCAGATTCAGAGATCCCTCCAACTCACTCAAAACAAAAACAATGTTAATGTGGACAATGTCAATGTGTTGGATGACACCCCTGAATTACTATTTGGTCCAGAGGTTGATGGAAAAATAACAGGCTCAGGGATACTACCCTTTTATGTTAGCTTGCATGTACATGACAAGATATTACACAATGCAATGTTTGACTCAGGTGCATCTCATAACTTGATGCCAAAATCTGTAATGGAAAGGCTGAATTTGGATATCACTAGACCATACAAGGACCTCTTCTCATTTGATTCCATCCAGGTCAAATGTCTAGGCTTGATAAAAGACTTATGTGTATCCTTAGTCCAATATCCAAACAAAACAATCTTGATGGACGTAGTTGTTGCTGATATTCCACCCAAATATGGGATGTTACTGTCAAGATCATGGGGGGCTAAACTTCAAGGGTCTCTCCAATTAGACATGTCTTATGCTACCATCACAGTCTTTGGTCAACCCAAGAGATTGTACAGAGAGTCTTTGATGAAATATATGGTCAGTAGTACAAAGAAGCCTCAAAACTTTCCCATATATGCTGTCCATTCTGACATAGACTCATACATCCTTTTCAATGACAATATAGGTAGCAACAACAATGAAGAAGCTCAGATAACTAAAACAAATCAACCTGCTGAATAAAGAGATCCTAATATACAAACACTAGTTGAATCAAACAATGCAAATATTCAAGATTATAAAACAAATGATAATGAAACCAGGATACCTGAACAGAACCAAAAGTCAAATAAAGAAACTGCTCCTCCAGAAACCAAAACAATCCCACCAAGTGAGAAGGATGCCTTGGAAACTAAACCAAAAAAACAGCCCATACTCCAACTCACAAGTCCAGGCCAGAGAGACAACATTCAAAACCCCCTGAAAGAGGAAACTCTATGGTTCCTAGAATTTGATGGGTCAGTTAAAAAATTAGGAGCAGGGGCAGGAGTGTGGGTGCATAACAAACAGAACAACCATGCAGAGGGTAGAGCCTACAGACTAAACTTCAGATGTACCAACAACATAGCTGAATATGAGGCCCTCCTACTAGGCCTCAAGTTGGTACAATCCTTACAGGCTACTAGAGTATCAATCCTCGGGGATTTAGACTTAGTTATCCAACAGGTCAAAGGCAATTTTTTTACCAATGATAAAAGACTCAGGTCTTACAGATCTGTTGCTACTGAGCTACTAAAGTCTCTTACTGAGTTCCAGATTACCAAAGTTCCTAGGGCTCAGAACCTTCATGCTCATAGTCTAGCCATGTTTGCAAGTACTTGCAAGCTACCGTTTGACCCCCATCAATGTTTTGCAGCTGAAGTAAAACACAGACCATCAGTCCCAAACAACATAAAGGACTGGCAGGTATTTGACAATGATACACAAATCAACAATTTTCTAACTTTACAAGAAGAATTTTCAGGTCTGAACATAGACACTGAGCCAGCAAGTCAATCACAAATACTTTAGTCAGAAAATCAATCAAAAATACATGGTGAACACAACAGTCAAGTATTTTCACCAAAAACAACCAATCGAATGCTACATCCTACAATCTTCAACCAACACAACATACAAGAAATCCAACAGGTCGAATATGAGGAGATACCTGAGTACGACACTGAGGTGATACAGTTAAAGAACAATTTTCTTCCAATAGGCTTAGCCCCTTTGGAAGACATTTTTGATTCCAACGATGTCCCCAATAAACCAAAATTTGAACCCCTAAACTACTATAGAGGAGCATAACATAGGGACGGTTGAACAGCCTAAAATCATAAAACTGTCTGTTGCATTACCACCTGACCAAAAGCCCAAATACATTGACCTTTTTAAGGAGTTTCAAGATGTGTTTGCATGGAGTTATGAGGATCTCAAATCCTATGACACCTCTGTGATACAACACACCATCCCACTACAGCCAAATCAGAAACCTTTTAAACAAAAACTCAAGAGAATTAACCCTATGCTCCTCCCAGCAATGGAACAAGAGGTACAAAAAATGTTCAAAGCAGGCATTATAGCACCAATTAGATTTTCTGATTGGGTTTCAAATTTGGTCCCCACAAGGAAGAAAACTGGGGAAATCAGGCTCTGTGTTGATTTGAGAAACCTCAATCAAGTATCATTGAAAGATAACTATCCCCTACCCAAGATGGATCACATCCTGCAGAGAGTAGTAGGTGCCTCAAGAATTTCCTTGCTTGATGGCTTTTCAAGCTTTAACCAGATCTTAGTCCATCCTGATGATCAAGACAAAACTGCATTTACAACCCCATGGGGAACCTTTAAATATGTTAAAATGCCTTTTGGCTTGAAAAATGCAGGGGCTACTTTCCAAAGAGCAATGGACATTGCTTTTTCTAAAGAGATCCATGACTTTCTAGTCATTTATTTGGATGATCTCACACCTTTATCAAAATCTGACCAAGACCATTTGAAACATTTGAGACAGATATTTACAACGTGCAGGAAATATGGAATCTCTCTGAACCCCAAAAAATCCATATTTGGCCTAGAGGAAGGGAAATTACTAGGTCACATTATTTCCAAAGATGGTATCAGAATTGACCCAGACAGAATCTAGGCTATCCAGAAAATGCCCCATCCCAGAAATATAAAAGAATTACAAGCCTTTTTGGGAAAAATCAACTTTCTTAGAAGATTTATCCCAAACTTGGCTGAGCTGAGAAGATTGCTTAACAAAATGTTAAGAAAGGATTCCAAAGTCAAATGGACAGTAGAGGCTAAACAAGCTTTTGAAAGCATCAAATTTTCCCTTACCCAAACCCCTGTCCTAACTAGCCCTCAGTTTGATAGAGACTTCATCATATTCTCCTTTGCCTCTGAACATACAATTGCTGCAGTTTTACTACAGAAAGATGATCTAGGAAATGAAAAACCCATGCTTTCTTAGTAAAGCTCTTAGAGATGCACCCTCAAGTACAGATCATGGAAAAACAAACGCCTTGCTTTGGTCAAAACGCTAAAGACTTAGATTATTCTGTATTCCAGAAATAGCCTATGTGCCAAGCCCAATTGTCAAAGATATACTTACTCAAGAAAACTTGGAGGGTAGAAGAGGCAAATGGATTTCAAATATTTTGGAATTTGACATAGAAATAAAACCTACAAAACTAATAAAAGGGCAGGGCTTAGCCAAATTAATGTCTGAAACAAATTTCCAAGCCCTCGACATTAACCAGCTGGACAGTGAACCGGAGCTGGCGACTCCAAAGATCAGTGTAGCCTTTGAGCAATCCCCCTGGTATTCTGATATCTACTATGTGTTGCAAAACCTGTGTGCTCCCCCAGGACTGTCTAGAACTAAGTGTAGGTTCTTGAAAATGAAAGCCTTAAAATTCTGTGTCATGGAGGAAAATCTGCTTTGGAAAAATCATGAGGGCATCTTGATAAATTGTCTGATTGAAAACGAGGCCAACAAAATCATGGAAGAGTTTCATGCAGGAGACTGTGGTGGGCATCTATACTGGAAATCCACTATGAGCAAGATACTTAAAGCTGGATACTATTGGCCCACTATTTTCTCTGATGTCAAGAGATTTACCACTGCATGTCATAAATGTCAAGTGTTTGAAGGAAAGAGGAAATTGTTTCCACTACCCCTAAGGCCTATTGCAACAGAGAGACCATTTCAGCAATGGGGCTTGGATTTCATTGGAGAAATCAATCCCTCATCTTCAGGCCAACATAGATGGATTC
>APFE030500669.1:117798-129073 GCA_000404065.3 Pinus taeda | reverse complement strand
GGGGGGGGGGGGGGGCGATTCCTGCAACTATGACTGCTACCCATGACACTGTCACTGCCACTGCTGCATCTGTACTACATCTCCCTCTGCATCTTGCTGCTAACATTGCTATTGCTAGCTCTGCACTGCGTCATTTTCCAATTGTTGCTACTCAACAACGGAAAGCATCCCAAATTTTTGAACTAAATGTGCTCAACATAATACCATGTGAATGTTGGAATCTGACTGCTACTAGTCTCTAACCCTCTGAAACTTCTATGCTGGTGCTGACTTCTGCATTGCTGCCAACCTTGCTCTGCACTGATCAATCTTTGGTCTCAGGCTACTGCATTTGTCTCTCTAACCAACCCACTGCATCATCTGACAATAATCCCATCTCGCTACTGCTAAAGCTGAGGTTCCTGTAGCAAGGAATTGATCAAAGAGGTGGGTTCCTCAAGGATCCTCCCACATGTAGTCCTCCTAACTACAGTTCTATATCGCCCCATTTCACTCCTAGAGATGTGTGGGCACTCATGGCAAACTCATCTTTGACAATGTTTGTTGGAGCAACCTTAAGATCACGTTTCTCATCTTTATCCTTTTGCTTCAAAGGACACTGGGATGCAATGTGGCCCATCTCACCACATCTAAAACATTTCACCTTAAAAATGTCCTTCTTTTGCTTTTGCTTCTATTGTCCCTTTCATCCTAGAGTTGTGTTCTCCTCCTCCTCCTTGGTCTTCGTGCCACTCCCACTGTTGCCATTAAGGTTGACCTTAACTAGATCCCTCCTTAATTCTTCCTGTTGAAGGGCTACCCACATCTCCTCCCATGAAGGTAGTCTTTCCCTGCCCAATATACTTTGGACGAAGACTTGCCATTCATTCGAGACTCCATTCAGGGTCGTCCTTACCATCGCAGTAGACTGAGTAGACCCCACTGCAGCAAGCTAGTCTCTGGTGTCCTGAAGACGTTGAAGATAGGAGTTAACCCCTTCTCCCTTTTGCATCAATGTCCGCTGCAACTTTTGTTCTATGTACATCTTCCGCAGTTCAGAAGAACCTTCATACAGTGAAGACAAAGCTTCCCACATTTCTTGAGTTGTATCTTTGCCCTACAAGTGTGAGACCACATGATCTCGAACTCCATCAAGTATGAACCTATTCGCCTTTCCTTGCTCGGCCTTGTACTTCTTTTGATCATTGTCCGCGAGAACAATCACAACACTCATGACATAAGCTTCGCAATCGTACTCCTCTAGAACAACTAAGATTTTGGTCTTCCATATGACATAGTTGGAAGCTCCTTCCAACCTGTCCTGATCTCTAAGCCCATGTGATGCCATCTCACCCAAACTATCGAATTGACTCCTCTAGTCACTGCGCAGCATTGGTTTGTTGCCCAACAAGTGAAAAGTTCGAACTTTTGGCGAGAAAAGTCCTCTTAGGAGATAATTTGCCTTCTATGTGTCTTTGTTCTTTTCCGGCGGATTTCTGCCCTGGCAAAAACTGCGCCCTTCAAGCACTGTGGTAAGGCTCTGCGTCACTCCCTCTACCTCTTCAAGCTCACGAACCGAAAATCGTAACTCTCTATTGATTGTCTCAAAGAGAGATTTCCTCAGAATCTCTGCTTTCCCAGCAAGGACTACGCAATCCCTTCAAGGATTCAAATTGCTGCCAAATGCAGCTATTGGCCTCTCTACTCAGCACTAGATCTATTCTTCCTATTTCAAAATCAATGCTCTGATACCATGTGAAAATTCCTATTCGCAAGGAACCCCTACTGCAGCAAAGATGAATTTACTTCTACTTGATTTTAATATACATTATCAAGTTATTTTCTGAAAAAATACTGAATTAAATTACTTCTACAGCCTACACCAATTTAATTTGATTACATGAAACAAGAAACTAAGGAAAGAACAAGATACATAGGACACTGTTATTTTTGGACAAAATAGTCCCTGGAAAAACCCAATGTGGGAAAACCGGTGCAACAGCTCTGAGGATTTTATATTATTAAGAAATAATTCTGAATACAATGCTAGATGCCCTCTCAGCAATCCAGTCACAAAGAAAAATATAATGGCGGAAAATTGAGTGAGATTACCTCACTTCACCCGACAGTTTCTAGCTAATCCGGCAGTAGAACTAGCGAACCCCGACTATCTCTGCGCTTGCACCTGTGTCAGCCTTACTGGATTTGCATCTGCTGACTCTTCTGCCTCCTAGAGCTTCTTCGTCAACCTTCCTCGACTGTTCCGGTAGCTCCTTGGCAAAATTTCGGATTTCTACACGAGGGCAACTTCTCCTCATCGTTGGCTCTCCCTGGTTCAGCGCCAAGCTTGTGTGGGCCCGGATTGACCTAGCGTCAGTCCCTCCAGGAACTACGCTGTCTCCACTAATGGCTTTTCGCCTCTCTGCCTATCATTCCTAAACTATCCTTGCCCCTCTGCTACAAAATGATCACTTAGTTCGAATTTCTCAGCTTCGAAGCCCCAAAAATTTCGAACTCTAGATCAATTCGTTCTCTCGGTGTCTGTTTCTAAATGAACCCCAAGCCTCCTTATACTTTTCTCGTTGAGACTTCAACAGTCGAGATTGAGTATCTAATCAACTGCTAAGATTAAAAACTTGACTTGATCCGCTTTCTAGAACATTCTCACCCATATTTTGATTAATACCCATTAATATTTTAATTTTCCTAAGTTTAGACTTAGGAACACCATTAAAAATATTAATTATTTTAATAAAATACAATCCGGGTGGGATTTCACCAAACGGTTTCTAGGTTCTCTAGAACTCATGTGTCTTAGCCTCTCCACCAATTTTCCTGGCTAGAGCACATTTGATGCTACCAAAAAACTAACAAAGCACAAAGGGTTTATCACGGCTCACAGATCTCCCGGTCCACCAAAGCATTTCTCGTCTCATCGAAAGGAGATTACTTTTCCCATTAAGGACAAGTCAACTTTGGTTACAAAGGAAGACTGAGCTTATGTATCACCATTAACAAAGTATATTCAGAATAATATTGGGCATACTTCAGATTCTTCAAATCTTTCGTCCAAACATCTTCAAAATCAAGAAAGGAAATCTATAGTGATCTCATTGTTGACGTCACAACCCACCCAGAAGAAGAACAAAAAGGAAAAAAGCGGAAGGAAGCGATTTGATGCATCTGATGGTCGAGAGCAGCTCGATTTTCAAAAAAGACAAAGTCCTATGACATGCATAATCGGGCATGGCACATTCGAAAAACAACCTACAGATTTGCCAGAAATCAAGCAAATGCTTCATGTGCACTATATTGAACACATATGATGCCACAGGGCATCCTTTATATTTTATCTCTAACCCTACGCCCTATTATTTCATCATTTCATTTTATAGTTAGATTAGATTTACATTTCATGTTAACAAAATAGTTAATGGTACAAGAGCTTTTATTTCATGTGCTTAATGTTATAAGATGATATTTGGATGGACAATACTTATGTAATTTTGTGTGTTGCTTGGGTGCAAATTCTTGATTCTCCCATTCTTTCGATGAAGCAACATGTCCCCAAGTAGAGCCAGATGTTGACCACTCGGTGTCAACGACCACATAGCAGTACACCCCTTTTTTCGCAAAAGGGATCTATCGGGTTCGAGTGTTCGCATCATTCAGATTTCATCATCAATCGACATTTTTGTAAAGATTTCAAACCCATACTGCATATGTATAATGTAAATAATCCTAAATGACCACGTTTGTATGTAACAACCTAGGTAAACCTATTGTTTGGGTGACAATTTCCATTCTAGAAGGTTTTTTGTCTCAGTGATTCATCTGTCTCTAGACACAAATGATCGGCAAATTTTTTCCCTCCACCCTCGCCCCAAAGCTAGGGTGGATTTTGTCGTCAAGATCTTAGGCGAGTCCTAGTGTTTTAGATCGAGTCTGTGTAAAAATGATTAGGGAATAATCCTAGCTAATTGGCTATATTATTTTATTACAAGTCACTTGATCTACTGGATTATATTTTGTCACAGAAATGGGTATTTTTGGGGGGTCTATAACGAACAAATTTTCTCACTTCATATATTAAAATGTAGAATCTTGATGTAAAAAATATTTAGTGCATGGTTCCTCATAATTAGACACCATGGTTAAATATTAGAGGTTGGAAAAATTATTAATCCCCTTATAAGTCAATTAATTAAATTTTTCGGCAAAATTAAATTAAAATCCTAATCCAGAAATTTAATTAATTTTTTGTCCTAGGTAAAATTAAATTCTCCAAAGGTAAAATTCGTGGGTTTTAAAGAAATTAATTATTGGAGGTCCCTGGCCAAGGGAATATAGAAGAAATCAAGAAATTTTGGACCCTTAGGCCTTGGTGGTTAAGTCAAAGTCAATTTTTTTAGAAATTAATTCAAAATAATTAATTTTGAGTTAATTAAAAATCAATTAAATGAAAATTTTGCTTTTTCCTCAAAAAATAAATAATTTCGACGGTGATGATTAAAGGTTAGTTAAACCTTTATGAATGGTCGACATTAGTTTGGCAGGGATCAAGCCAACTACCCAGTGAAGAATTTATCTATAAATTAGAGTTCAATGTCAGTCTATTTTTAATCCGATCTTTGAATCGTGTACTAAGCTCTCAAGCTCTCTTGTATATTTTCTGGAATAAATGCAAAAGTCTTTGGGGTTTCAACTTGGGGTGGCGTTCCTCTTCATGAATTTATGGTAACATTGTTTTAATTTCTGTTTAATATTATGTGAAAACTATCAATCAATAGCTCTCTTAGAATAATCTGAATACAGGTATCTTATCCAGTTTGTTGATCTAGGGTAACATTTTTAATTTTGACTGAATTAGCAGGTATCTCTATTTTTTCATATTTTTATTGTTATTCTATTTCTCTACTTGATTTGATAGTCGATCTAGTGTCTACAAAAGATCTCCGAAGTTTTAATTGAGCATTTGGAGATAGTCCTCGGTTGGACCAGTGAACTCTCAACACATATTTTTTTAATAGCCGACCTCATATAAGCTTCAGGATTTATCTAACGATTAATTTCTTTTGCAGAGTGTTTTTGGGCTAGTAGATCTCTAGAAAAAACAAAATTGATCTTTTAAATATTTTGTGGAAAATTTAATATATCTGACTAGTAAGAGCCTTAGATCTTAAGATCTGGGAGCAGAGTTGAACTCATATTCCTCAGATCTTACAAATCCGCAACTCTTGTGCATAGATCTATAAATATTTTGTATAGATCTGAAAACTTTATAACTTGGTTTTTTGGGGTTTTGTTTAGTTTTTTTTATATATTGGGATATGGGTATTATTTTTGTTTTCCATTTTGTAGGTGTTGAACTAAAAGTTCTTTCAAGGAATTTGTTTTTCAAGATCTGAGACAAATCTAGGCCGTAGAGGGCAAGATCTTGCCTCAGAAATATTTTGTGTGCAAGAAAGAAATTTAAATCTGGGTTTGTTCATAAAAAAAGAGATTTTAAAGAAAAAAAAAAAACTAGGCAAATTTTTTTAAATCTTTCATAAATATTTGGGCTTCATTTTTTGTTGTTAACATTCACTACCTGTTGTGTTTCCCTATTTTCTTTCTCTGCTATGTTTTTCCTTTCTTATCCGCAACCCTAGCTTAGCATTTCTCCCTTCTTTCTTGTGGGTTTTCCCTCCCTCATCCCTGCGTTTTCTCCCTTCTTTCCCTCCCTTCCTCGACCAGCATTTTGGCAACTCCTTTCCTCTTCCTCCGCGCAATCTTTTCTAGTCTCTGCAAGCTCGTCGGCTCTCCCTCGACCTGCAGACCTACGTTCCATCCCACCTTATTGCCTGACCTCGAATCTGCCTTCTCTTGCACAACTCCATTCGCGTCCCTTCTTCGAGTTGTTCTGAGCTCCCTCATCCTCGACCTATAAGCAAACTCACCCTTCCCTTTCTGCATTTCCTTCCTCGCTACACCTTCTCTCATTTGTGCTGCCAGCAAGCTCCTTTCGATGCCCGAGCTCGCTCTCTCATCTGTCGCTTCAACCTGCAGTCTCCCTTTCGATTTCATTTGTATACTTTGTTTTAATTTTTTTTGTTAGGGTTTAAGTTTTTTTTTTTTTTTGCTTTTCATTTTTATTTTGATTTTGTTGAAACAAAAGAAAAAAATTTAAAGTTTTGATTTTAATTTTTCTTTTATGTCTTTGATGTTCCTAAAGATTTAAAATCTAAAAAAAATCAAATTTTGTGCTTTCACATTTCAAGTTTAAATTTTTATGAGGCCTTTGGCCCATTAAAAATTTAATTGAGTCCCTTTCGATTTTTACATTAGCCACATTACAAAAATTTCATATTAAATTTGGTGAAGGAATAATTAAAATTTTTACCTAAAGTTCCTTCTTGGGGTTTTTGTGTTAAGGGTTTGGGACTTTAAATTTTTTTAACGAGGAAAATTTTGTGGTGTTTAAAATTCTTTTCAAATCCTCTATAGTCAACACATTTAAATATTTTTAAATCATCTCTAAAGTTTGACTATAGGAAAACAAGAATTTTTTCTGAATTGGGGTCACTTAAGAAAAATCATTTTAATTTCGAAATTGTTTGAAATGTTTAGCATTTGAATTTCATGGTTCTTCATGGTAATTAATTTTCGAAATTTAATTGCTTAAGTCTTTACATGGTAAGGATCTTGAACATATTCATGCTTGACATCTATTGAGATTGCTCGTCATTTAAATAATTATAAGAGTGGTTTAATTACTTAAATTATTGGATATTTATTGCATATTAAATTTTTGCGAATTTTTCAAGTAATTATTAAGTACTCTTTCATGGAATTATGATAAGTTGTGTATCACTTGTTTCCTAAATTGAATAGATGAGTATTTATATAATTGACATTTATTTTGAAGGTGATATTAAAGATTAACAAAGAAAATTTTGTTCTCTTTGAACTATAATTGCATTGAAAAGAATTTAAATAAATTGAAGTGATAGGCTTGTGATTTAATTGGGCATTATACTATGATAGCACATTGCTGAGAAGTTTATTTTTTCACTCTAGTGTTTTGAATATTTCTTTGAGCAATTAAAGGTTTTGGCTTAGAGCTCTGAAGCAGATCATGGCCTAAGCGCTTTCAATCCATGAATCTAACTTCATTCTCGCCCCATCTTCTAATCATTGTGTGCATTTGCATATTGGGTTAGCCTTGCATAATTAAAATTTACTTCCAAGCATAAGCTTGGTTGATAGAAAGATAGGAACCCATCCATCTTTGCTTGAGAAGCCTGTTTTTAATAGTACTTAAAACAGTGACCTTGCAGTCGTCAGAGCGTCGAGCATGCTAGATTTTCAGGAGAGGTATCGTTAATCACACCTTATTTTCTCTCTGCCATTTACCACGGAATCAAGTTCAATATAGAAAGGATCGAAGGGTTAAAACTTAGATAAGCATTTAAACTAAAATTAACCAAGATTCCTGCATCTCACATTAGTTTTAGGATTTGTGTTTCATGTAAGATAGTTATTCATCCAAGCAGCAGTTGTTCATCAATTACTTGGTCCTAAATTTCCTAGCAAGATAGTTGACTCCATAAGGCACTGGTATCAATTGTTTAAATCTAATTGAATGCTATAAGTCTTGATAAATCTAAAACAAGTACTTGGTCGCTTAACTGTGTCTCCTGAATTGGTTGGTTCCCAAATAGTTCTCCTCCATTCCATTTTCGTAGGGTCTACCCCCTTTAGTCTACTGTTAGGGGATAGCTTAAATGGAGAGACTGGGGATCAAGGTCACAGCCCCCGATCTAAGCCATTGTCGCGATGCCTAGACATTATGTGCGACAACAGGCATATTACCTACCAAAAAATAGGTAACCCATACGAGAAAACTTTCTCCTCCTTGGACAACCAGCAAATTGACATCTCTATTTGATCAACACATAACTTGATGCGAGGATCCTCCAATGCTTTCTCCAGTCAGATCTCTTTCTCCCATCTAGCATTCCTTCTTAAAGGAAGGTGGGTCGTCTGTCAGCAGGTATTTTAACCATTTTGCAATCATGCGCTCTCACTTAATGCTATGGGAAAAATAATATGGATAAAGGGGAAAAGTGGATATTTGACCGACCTTGATTGTATTCTTGTTCTTTCATTTCACTTGGAAGGTTAGTCTTTGAGTTTGGTCCTAGTGGGACCTCCTCTAAGGCCATAGGTCTTTGGGAAGGGCACTAATGGGGAGGATCTTATTGAAGAAACGTGTCCAAGATATTCCATACTTGCCACTTTCCATGTTTCCCATTATTCAATCTCCATTCCTCACGCTGGTGGTCATTGGTCATGGGCATCGGCACCCTTTCATCCTCATCCTTGAGTTTGGGCTTGGAAAAGTTTGTTAGGTCCCTATAATACTAGTGATTCCCCCATTACTATTATAATTGCATCCCTTATTGTTATTGTTGTGCCCCTATTGTCCCCATATTGTTATTATTGTGCCCCATAGAATCCCACTATTGTTATTTTTGTGCCTATATATTATTATTGTTAGGTCGGCTTGGTTATATTGTGTCCCCCTAGACTCCTCTAAATAGAAAGGAGGTTTTGTCATTTGAATCATCGAAGAATTGTTCATTTGTGTAATGTAAAGGAGGTTGCCCCCTTGAAGACGCTAAATTCTAAGGAGTTGATCTATCTTTTTATCTTTTCGTGAGCTGGTTTCCTAACATTTGGTATTAGAGCTTTGGATTCTAGGGATTCGTTGCTCCAAATAGGTCATCGTGGCATTTTCGCTATAATTTTTTCTGCGACGTTTCAGAAGCAAAAAAAAAAAAAAAAAAAAAAAAAAAAAAAAAAAAAACCATTTGAGACGAAATCGCGTTGAACCTCGTGTCTGAATTTCAGAGCTTGTCTCGCTATATTTACGGAGATATGATCTAAGGAAGTTAGGGTTTTTGCAAGCTCCAGAATTTAAGCTAAAACAGGTCATTGTGGGATTTTCGCTAAAACAAAAACCCATTTGAGAAGAAATCAGTCTAAACCTCGGCTCCAAATTTCAGATCCTGTCTCGCTATATTTTCAGAGATATAGTCTAAGGAAGTTAGTGTTTTTGCAAACCCCCGAATTTCATTCCAAACAGGTCACCGTGGGAAAATCGTCATAACTATCTCTTTGAGCATCAGATTGAAATTTCGTCAGAAGTTACAAAAAGAGGACGAACTATAGTTTCTTGTATATATTTTTCATATCCAAAGGTCAAAACAGTGACACATGGCACTTCCTACAAGTTCGTTGTTTTGAAAAGGTATATAATTAGGTCATCTTGGGAGATTGTGCATAAATCTTTCTTAGAGAATCAAATTTCGATCAGACTAGTGGCATTGGAAAGAGGACACAGAGGGCTATGGCAGGTCACTATTTCAGAACTGGAAGAACTGAAATTACAGAAATACATAGCTTCAATATCAAGCTCCTACAAAGTGAAAAAAAAGGTGTAGTTTTTTTTTTTTCAATTTTTGCATAAACTTGGTTTGAAAAGTTAGTTTGAAGGAATTCAAAGCAGTTTTGCAAAAATCGCAATATTATCGCGATAAAATCGAAAAAACGTGATTTTTTGAGTTTGGCAGTATTATCATCCGATTTGTACGCTAAATTTTTTTCTGAAAATTTGCGAGGAAAAAAATTTATTATTATTTTTATTTTTTATTTTTTCTCCGATAATTTTTTGATGAGGAGGAGGAGGTGACACAACCTACCTAGGCTAGCCCTGTCACCGGTAGAGGACGTGGTCTACCCCCTGTAGCTCCTAGGTCTTCAGCTTCTAGAGCACAGCAGAGTCCACTGCCAACTCCACCGACATCTACATCTAGAGGGGTAGAGGAAATCAGTAGTATTACACTTTAGTTATTTGGTTCATTTCATTGTATATGACATTATGACTCATGATATGAGATACATTATTATATTTTTTGTTGATATTTTGAGGTTGAGTTGGGACTCAAGAGTCAGGACTTACTATTCAAGACATGATTCATTGTTATGTGATGTAGCGCTAGAAATGATATCACACATCTTATATATTAGTTCTTTTATCATATTTATGTGTCAATGTATTTATTTTATGTTGTAGATGCTTTAGATATTAAAACAAATTGAAAAAAATTGAATATTTTTGTATATTATGATTTTTTCCCGATTTTTATTGATTTTTTCCCAATTTTTACCAATTTTTTCCGATTTTTCCCCTCGTCGATAATATCTCGATAATGATTATTACAACATTGATTCAAAGAGCATAGTGAAGCATTATTATTGGTAATTGATGCCCCGAAGAAAGAAAATGGAAACACCTAGTAAGCAACCTGAAAACTATAGCATGACTCATGAAGAAGAGCAAAAAATGCAACATGATATATCAAAATTACAAGACTAAGTACAACAAATTTCACTCGCACAAAAAGTAACAGAAGCTAAGATGGATGAATTAAAGAAAGACCTAGAAGCTAAGATGGATGGTTTAAAGAAAGGCGTGGAAGCTAAGATGGATGGTTTAAAAAAAGGCGTAGAAGCTAAGATGAATGGCGTGGAAGCTAAGATGGACGGCGTGGAAACTAAGACGGACGATTTGAAGACAGATTTGAAGACAGACATGGAAGATTTGAAGACAGATTTGACAAAGTTTCTACAAGAAATGCTTATTAATGGCGAAAGGGTAGTAAAGGAAACTCATGATGAGAACAAAATAAATGTTAATCATGATTTCATAGACTCTAACGTTGGATCGACGAACCACCATGTTCCAAAGATCAATATGAGGAAGTTTGATGGCAAGGATCCCGGAACATGGATACTACAGATGGAGCAATTTTTCGATCTCCATAATGTGCAAAACACACAAAAGGTACACGTTGCAACTTTATATTTGGAACCAAATCAGTTTGTATGGTATCGTTGGCTTTGCTCTCGTAAACAAATTGTCACTTGGGCTATTTTTACGGATGAAATGATAGCACATTATGAGGATACAAAAAGCAACACTCTTTTTAGCCAATTGATATATCTCAAACAAAAGGGTTCAATGATGGAGCACATTGAGGACTTCCAAAAATTGAATATAAGGGTAAAAGATATTCCAGGGGAGAATAGGATTGATATGTTCATAGGGACTTTAAAAGATAGCATCCAACATGAGGTTCACCTTTGGGAACCAGATTCATTGGAGATGACATTCAAGTTGGCAAGAAAAATGGAAAGCAAAATTATGGCAACAAGGAAGCCTACCACTCACAATCATAAAGATGGAAGT